>ML112054.1:0-89140 GCA_003697995.1 Taxidea taxus jeffersonii
GTACATTTAAAAATGGTTTAAATGGCAAGTTTTTAAGTTACTTGCATTTTACTACAATATTTTACACAAGAATACATTAGTAAACTTCACATTATAAGCCATGCAGTAAAAACAGAAACCATAAATTACATAAAAGGCAGAGCTTCTTTAGTTATCTACACATCAAATATCATGAACCAGGTTTGCCACAACAATATCAGAGGGGAAAGAGTTATAAAACTTTTATTAAGCCCACCTCTTGTCACCTTAGAAGAGAAGTGAAGTTTAAAAAAGCATTTTCTTTCATTTGCTATACATTTACACCAAATTAAACCATTTCCAGAAGAGGGGGCTGGGAGTATGAATATAAGGCATATCTATTCATATTTAACATATAAGGCATATCTATTCATATTTAACAACATTTTTAAGTCTCCAAAGTTCAGTTACAATACAGACCTCCTTGTACTAAAAAACAAAGAGTGTATTTAATGCTTACAATTGTATCAAAACAAAATCAGTACAGGAAGAGAAAGAAGAGTGGGACGGATAGAGACAAAAACAGATTAAAACCAATTTATTACCTGGAGATACCTCCTCCTTCTGTCTCACAGTGTGGTCTTTCGTGAACTTCACTCTTTGATGAGCTCTGATGCAGGTCTTGCAGAGCCACTCAACACATTCTACACAAAACCCATTAGCTTCTGCATTGTCCTCACAGCTTGTACACACCTAATAAGAGAAACAAATCACATTAAGTTTTAAGAAAAAGGAAAAGGTGGTCAAACAATTAGTCATATAAAAATGATATACAAATTACACTTGTTCTATCACAGTTATCTTAACAGTGTGTATAAGTTTAAACTGACATGTTTTAAATTATAAACATATGGAATGGAAATATGGCATTGTCCTTCATTCAATATATCAAATACTCCAGGAACAATGCTAACTGCTGAGGATTTAACAATGTGGGAAAGCAAACGTGGTTCCTGCTCTTATGATACCATGAGTCTCATAGATGGGAGTGCGGGTTCATATCCCCATTCCACACTTATTAGCTAAGTAGTCTTGGGCAGATTACTTAGAATGCTCATCTTTAAAGTGAGGTTAGTAACAGATTTTATTGAGTAGTGCTGAGATGAAATGGGAGGCACACAAACATTACTGGAAGAATTACACCAATACGTAATTACGAACTGAGAAGTGCCATAAAGGAAAGGTATGAGAAGCTATAAAAGCACATGATAGGGGAAACTGATCTCATTTTAATGGGGCTGGAGTGTCGGAGAAAGCAGACATTAGCCAGGCAAGGCTTTCTCTAAGGAGATCATATTAATACTAAGATATGGAAGTTGAGTCATCAATTACTGATGAAAAGATTTCTAGGCAGAGAAAACACCATGTACAAAAGCCTCTGGCAAGAAGAGTACAGCAGGTTCAAAGAACTGACAGAAAGTCTGACTGAAGTGCAGAGATCAAGGGAAGACTGGCAAGAGAAGAAGCTAGAGGCAAGGCAGGCAGAGGGGCCGGATCAAGCATGATCACATGGCCATTTTGGTCCTTGTCTGAAGAAGTCTTCTAAAAGCTTTTCAGTAAGTGACATGGCCAGACTTGCAGTTTTAAAAATCACTGTCACTGTAATATAGAGAACAGATTATAAAAGGGGCAAGTACTTTCTGCAGAGACAAGAGGTTTTTTCAGTGGTTTAGGTGGAAGTGGGAATGAATGAGGAAGACTGATGGTAAAACTGGTTCAGAGGATGCCCTGGATATGGGAGGTGAAGAAGGGACAGCTCCTCTGTTGCCAGCCTGTGTAACTGTGCAGAGGGTGGCACTCTTCTCTGAGAAAAGATATTAAAGTTACATATAAGCAGTCCTCATGTTATCTTCCGTAACTGGGGGGAAAAAAATCCCCTCAGTTATTAGCACTTTATGTTAGCCAAATCCCAAATACCTGGATAACATTTTCATCAATTCAAACCCTGCCTTTTCCCAGCTCTTATTAGCTAACGTTTCTAACATTATTGACTCCTACTTCCTAGAAATCATTCAGATTCCTTGATACCTCCAGATCCTCTTATTTCCCTGATTGCTCTCTGGATCCCACCCCTACTCTTCCTCCTCCAATTCTGTACATTTTTGTTAGATCTGGAGATTGTCTCGTCCATACTCCCTTAGCTTCAACTTCTTGTCTTTAAGGATATCACCTAAAATTTAATCTCCACACTATGCTACAAGAAAGAATAAGGGATCTATAGTATATGAAGTAAAATGAAAAAGGAAAGTGGACAAGCGTTATCATGCTACTGCCCTTCTAAGAAAGATGGAGATGGGTGAAATAACATTTGCTAATATTTCTTAAATAATATAAAATTACTTAAAATTATACATAAAATATTTTAAATGAAAGAATAAAGGGAATTAAATGGTTACCTATAGGGTAGAGAAGAAATAAGGTATATGGGTAGATTAAACAGTGATAGAAATTCGAGTTCTCTCAATACACTGTGTTTTATGGATTTTTCTTTAGAATTATAGGAATGTTTTATATGTAGTCCTACAAATTTAAATTAAAAAAGGTAAATCCCTAAAAACCAAAAGCAAATGCAACAAATGAATCTGCCTATCAAATGGGTGGCTTAACGTCAGAGAAATATTTATTTCAAGTAACTTTAAAATATTACAGTGTATGTTAACTAACTGGAATTTAAATAAAAACTTGGAAAATATTATGATTTGATTGACTATCTCCAGTGCATACATGCAGTGATTGCTGTCTTCCTTGCTTTCTATTTTGACAGAAACAGTGCTATAATTTCTACTTTCAGTCCCAACTCTATTCTTCCATACTCTTACTCTGCAAACCATATTTATGCTTTATGACCTGGTTCCACATTAGATTGTAACAACAGATGGTGCTGGAGGGAGACTGCAATGCCAGAGGGAAGAAGGTACCTCATCATCTTAGTTGTCTTGCTATCTGCTCGCATTTTCTGTGAACATCATGCCAATCAATGCTACTTCACCCTGGGAGCAGCACTTAGCTCTAGTTTGCAATTTTTCCAATCCTCATGGAACCAGCCTTAGAGATAATGACACCACAGGCCTATACCTGCTCCTCTGAGGCCTGCGATCCCAAGGCCAAACACTCAGACACCAGTATGGGACAAGCAGCACTGCCTCTTGAGATGTTTGAGCTGATGTTCCCCAAGACCCTTCCTCTAACTTTGCTTAATTCCAACCTTTTCTCTTTATTCTCTGAGCTGCGTCTTTATAGTTGCCATATAAGTATTTTTTACTTATCCTTTCAGTAAACAAGTTTATATCTAGTTTGTTGTTGTTGTTGTTGTTTTTTTTTGGTGGCGCCTGGGTGGCTCAGTGGGTTAAAGCCTCTGCCTTCGGCTCATTTCATGATCTCAGGGTCCTGGGATCGAGCCCCACGTCGGTCTCTCTGCTTGACAGAGAGCCTGCTTCTTCCTCTCTCTCTCTCTGCTTCTCTGCCTACTTGTGAATTTTTTTAAAAATATTTTATTTATTTATTTGACAGACAGAGATCACAAGTAGGCAGAGAGGCAGAGAGAGAGGAAGGGAAGCAGGCTCCCTGCTGAAAGAGAGCCCGACTCGGGGCTCGATCCCATGACCCTGGGATCATGACCTGAGCCGAAGGCAGAGGCTTTAACCCACTGAGCCACCCAGGTGCCCCATATGTAGTTAATTCTTAATTTTAAGAATTAAGATGGCTCGTGATTATACCAAAACTGATGATATACCCTATAATGTAATTATATATATTTGGAGAAAATAATTATGTCAATGTAATTAAGAACTAAGATTTCCAATGTCGGACAAGTGAGATAAACATAAAATTCTAAAATTAAGATCTACAAATCTAAATTGGACTTATAAATATCAATAAATACTTGTGGTATATTTGCTTTTTCCTTCCCAGACAGTTGCTGCTTGTGTATTATCAACAATTAGGCTCCCATTACCTCAAACAGAAGCATATTTTATCTTTGGAGAGTGCACTATTGAGCCAGATGAAATCTATTTCTCTTCTTAAGGTCTTCTAGTTACTGGAATCTTAGAGATAGATGTTATATCCTCCCTCAGTAACCTCTCATGAGCGTCCAATCAGCTTTCAGTTTGCTTAGGGATGGAACACATCCACATTTAGTAATCACAGACTTGATCCCCTCTGCTGAATTTGAATTTTCAGCAGATCCACAACTCTCCTGATAACTGAGCAGTCTTCTTCAGTGCTGTTCAAATGACAGTTAAGGCAGGGAAGGGAAAAGGGGAGCCTTCTGTGATCCTCAGCAGGGTCAAGATAGAGCCTCAAAGACTTGCTGCACTGGAGATGATCCTGGATCTTATGGGATGGCCCAGAAGGCATGGCTACAACCCTAATTTCTCACATACTCTGTAGCACACCAGGTCAAATTATTATCTGGTTGGTGGAAATATAACAGGAACAAAACATGACAGACGTTTGGTATTATACAGAACAAATATCTATACACTGAATTTTTCCGCTATCATCTGGTGGTTCTGGCACTAGGGGGATGCAGTTTCAGGGTTTTTTGGTATAGAGAATAGCCATTTGCTTCCTGAGCTTTTGGGGTCATTTCTCACATTTTTTGATCCACAAATTTGTTCACTTGGTAAATACATTTTGACCATTAATACTAAACTTGGTTGCTTTTCTGTTAAAAATCTGCACCCATTACTTTTCTAAAATCCTAGCCTTCTTAAAAACACTAGTTTCCTTACTAAGGTTAAGTTTTCTATCACCTTGACACTTAATAAAAATTTCAGAGATTCTCTAATAAAGATTTCAGAGATTCTATTAGTTTCTTAAAATTCCATGTGTTTGAGTTTGATGAGCTTCTTCTTCTTTTTTTTTTTTTTAAGATTTTACTTATTTGACACAGAGAGAGAGAAAGACAGAGAGAGCTTGCACAAGCAAGGGGAGTGGCAGGGAGAGGGAAAAGCAGGGTCCCCACAGAGTAGGGGCAGCCCAATATAGGACTCGATCCCAGGACTCTGGAATCATGACCTGAGCTGAAGGCAGTTGCTTAACCAACTGAACCACCCTCGTACTTGGCTGATGAGCTTCTTAATAAAAAGATGCCTTAGGGGCGCCTGGGTGGCTCAGCGGGTTAAAGCCGCTGCCTTCGGCTCGGGTCATGATCCCAGGGTCGTGGGATCGAGCCCCGCATCGGGCTCTCTGCTCTTCGGACAGCCTGCTTCCTCCTCCTCTCTCTCTGCCTCTCTGCCTACTTGTGATCTCTGTCTATCAAATAAATAAATAAATAAAATCTTAAAAAAAAAAAAAAAAGATGCCTTAGAGAGGAATCTTGCCTGTGCCCCAAAAGATACTATGTGGCCTAAATTCAAGACCAAGACAGATGGACTTGTTTATTCTTTTTTATTCAAGTGTAATTAACATAGTGTTATATTAGTTTCAGGTGTATAATTTTAGGATTCAAAAATTCTATATATCACGCAGTGTTCAAAACAGTAAGCATAGTCACTCTTTTTTCAATAAAAAGTGTTTGCTAAATCATTCTCCTGCAAGGCCTACACAAATGACCAACCCAATGGTGATGAGTATCCCCACACCTATACTGTGGTCTCCAGATATCATTTCTGACCAAAAGGAACCAAAGCATCTAACAATACGTCAAAACAGAAAGCAGGGGAGACAGCAGTGATGATTGCCATTGTATCAGAATGACTCAGGAATCAATGTGAGCCTCCTGTTGCCAAGATGGCACAAGTGGAGCATCAATAACAATTACTGTAACACATTTTATGTTAAAAATCCATGAATTTGGGGCGCCTGGGTGGCTCAGTGGGTTAAGCCTCTGCCTTCAGCTCAGGTCATGATCTCACGGTCCTGGGATTGAGCCCCATATCAGGCTCTCTGCTCGGCAGGGAGCCTGCTTGCTCCTCTCTGCCTACTTCTGATCCCTGTCAAATAAATAAATAAATAAATAAATCCATGAATTCATGACACACACCCACCACTCATTAGTCAACCTCTGAAAAATGCTAAGAAACTAAGTAACTACTCTAAAAATTAGCAACTAAAGGAAAAGAATCAAGTGTTTAACCTACCTTTCCTTTATAACAAAGAATAATGAAGGAAGCCTTCTGTTTCTCTTCTAGTTAAGAAATATAGGGGCATGACAGAATGAGACTGTCATAATTTTCCAAGGCTGTAATGTAATATGGGAGCATGGCAATGATCATTAATGGCCACTGACATCAGGAAAAAGAAAGACAACCAAACTCCTATGCCTCCACACAGACATATGGATCAAAGTATTCTCTCACCCAATGGAACCTGAAACTAAACCAGCCTCTACATTTTTACTGCCAATGTACAGAAAATACAGGAGACAGAGAAGTATGTTAAATGACTTTACGAAGATGGCCAGCAAAAGGCAGAATAAGGCTAACTGTACAGGACTAACACCCAGTTTATCTATCAAATATGTTGAAAAGGGAGGAAAAAGAAAGCCAGTGAAGTGAAGGGATAACCTTAGATTAATTAAAAGACAGGGTTGAGACAAATCAACCAAATGCACTGTGTAGGCCTTATTGGATACTTACAAAAACAAACCACTGTTTAAAAAAAAAAGAAACCGCAATCAGAGCATTATCACTGGATGTTTGATGATATTAAGGAATTACTGTAAATTTCTTTTACATATGAAAATATGGTGGCTACATTTATAAAAAAACAATTTTCTATAGAAGTACTGAAAGATTTATGGATTAGATGATATAATGCCTAGGAGGAGGAATAACTTCAACATAATATAGTGTGTGTCTGTGTGTGGGGGGAGGGTAGTGTCAGGTTAAACATAAAACAAGTTTACGACTATTAAGCGAGGTAACGTATACGGGAGTCCGTTATGTGAAACTGTCCCTTCTCTCGTAATGCTTAAACTTATCTGTAATGAAAAGTTTTTAAAACTTTATCTTTGGCTATAAACTATCCTCAGAGTTCCAGTTTGACTATAGGTGACATTATTTTAATCTTACAGGTAAACTCAATCATATTCAAAACCAATTCTCTATCTACTTTCCTACCTCCTTTCTCTCTGTGGAAAGCACTAACATCCTGCTAGTGAATTCCCTCTCACCTCCACACCCAAGCAGGTATATCAAACCTTCCCCTCTCCTTATTGCTACCAGGCTAGTTCAACTCTCATTATGTCTTTTTTTTTTTTTTTAAAGATTTTATCTATTTGACACAGAGAGAGAGAGAGAGATAGGCAAAGCGTAGGCAGGCAGAGAGAGGGGGGAAGCAGGCTCCCTGCTGAACAGAGAGCCTGATGCGGGGCTCGATCCCAGGACTTTGAGATCATGACCTGAGTGGAAGGCAGAGGCTTAACCCAGTGAGCTACCCAGGCACCCCTCTTGTCTAGTGCTTCCTTCATCCCCCATTATCACCTCTCTAGTCTTCATTCCCAAATATGCCTCCAAGTACCCTATTCCTGAACCAGGTTTAACAACCTCCCTATCCTCACTTACCTAAAATGAAGATGTCAATTTGGACTATCTCTAGTTTAATTTATAACTTCTTCCTATTATGTTTTGTGGAAAAAACAGAGTAAACTTACCAAAACTGATTATACAAAGGCATAAAGCAGCCTCTTAAATTTGTCCTTTAGATTAGAATCCCTTCAATACTCATCTCTTATCACCACCAATTCATATAGGATCTTAACTCCATCCTGTTAATTATTTATGCTGCTTTGCTTTTGAATTTTCTGGATTGAGCATTCAGATGCACTGCTAGAGTTCATCTGATGAAGAATGAGTGAGTGATATGACTAACAAAGTATGTCTAGTATAAATATAATCACATATGAAGCAAAGTGACATGGCACTCTAGAAGACAAAAAAATCATTATTCACAGGGGAACTTTCAGAGGTGTTAAGTACTTGACACTGTAGCTTACATAAATAATTACATTTTCATGCTTTAAAACCAGTTTCACAATTAGAAAGTTTATTCCCTGCACCAAGCCCTGTTTTGACCTCTGATGAACTACGGATATTTTTGAAACAAAAGCAATATTTTAAAAAAAATTATTTTTGAGAGAGAGAGCAAGCAAGCCCATGTGTACATAATGGAAGGGGGTAAGGGCAGATGGAGAGGGAGAGAGAGAATCCCAAGGAGGCTCCCTTGCCCATATGGGGCTCAATCATACAACCCTGAGATCATGACCTGAGCCATATAAGAAAGAGATGGCTGCCTAACCAGCTGAGCTACCCAGGTGCCTCCCCAAAAGGATATTTTAGTTAGTAATGGCTATATTCATTTTAAGTGAACCCTAAATTCCCTCAATTCCCCCATGAAACAAAAAGTTGAAAATGAAAAGTACAAAAACTTAGCTATGTGATTCCTGAAGTGTCCTAAACATTATTTTTTAGATTTTTACATGTTAGGTTAATAAACATTTTTTTCCATTGTCAGATTCTGTTCCTTCACAGATTTTATGTTTCAACTTTAAGGAAATGCCTAGAGAAATCATCAATGAATCATGATTCAAAAGTACACTAATACACTACACTTTAGTGTACACTACAGAATTAAATCATAGCTCACCTCCACCAGAGTACTACAATTCACCCACCAGCGACTGGACATTTAGATTTAAAGGGGCAATAGAAATGTTCTACATGTGGGTTATGGAAGTGCGGGAGACGGGGTGGTGGTGGGGTGTGTGTGTGTGTGTGTGTGTCTGTGTGTGGACACCACTGAGTCTCTAAATCCAATGGACAATATTACCAAATGAGGCTTTCAAAGAAATACCATGCAGAAAAGAAGACATTCTTAAAATGTAGAAACCATACTGATCACAGACATGGAATTTTTCATATGTATCATTATAGAGTTCATCATTAAAACAGAAAAAAATGAAAAAGGTGGAGCTTGAAATTAAAAAAAAAATCTGTCAATACACAGTAAAGTTACAAAAAAAATGAAATACTGTCAATTATAGAATAATGGTTTTCTCTCTGAAGGGACACGGAAGGGGGGGTACAAACAAGGCTTCTGAATTGGCACTGTTTTATTCATTAAAATGAATTATTCATTACTCTATTACCTTTTAAAATATTACATAATTTGACAGGCATAATGGTCAATGTCAGACACCTTTTATTTTAGAGTCCTTCAACAATCCAGGCTGCCTCATTAAGAGGAGGCAAAATGTTTAAGACTAAATTAGTACACTTACCTGATTAGACTTTTCTACTGTACTGCTGGGAACCTCAGTAGTGTCCTTCACAAAAAAATTATCTATGATGTGTCTCTCTGCACATTCTTGGCTGCAAACTGGACATCGAATGACTCCAACTGGGGGAAACAAAATTGCGTTATAAGTTTTTTTGGTTTGCATAGCATAATGATTTGATTGTTTTGTATATAACTGCAGAACGATCACCACATTAAGTTTCGTTAACATCTGTCACCATGCACAGTTACAAAAGTTTTCTTCTTGTCGTAAGAATTTTCAAGATCCACTCTTCTAGTTACTTTCAAATATGCAATACAGCATAAACTAGGGCCACCAGGCCGTACATTACAACCCAATGACTTACTCATTTTATAACTGGAAATCTGTACCTTTTGACCCTCTTCATTCTTTCACTCACCCATGACCCTTTACACCTTAGGCAACCAGCAATTTGTTCTCTATATCCACGAGCTTTTATCCCAAGTTTTAATACAAATATGCTAAACACCAAACAAGCACATCTCATTCAAACTGTAACTGGGTTCTTTTACAATGCCCACTCTCTCCAAAGTCGTATCTATTATTACTTAACATAAATCAATTCAGTTTATATACATATATGCATATATATATACATATATATGCATGTATGTACACATATAGATATATCCCATACCTAGTTTATTTAATAAGGAATAAAAGTTCATTATTTTAAATGAGATGCCTCTCTAATAATCCCATGGGCTGCTCTTTTTATCGGTTAGCAACTTCCCTTGGCAGTGGTTTTCAAAATCTCATGTGGAGATTTTTTTAAAAAAGAGACTTCCAGTTTTCTTTGGACCTACAGAATCAGGATTTCTGAAAGGGGAGTACAAACCTACTTATTTTGCTTAAAATCTCCATGTGAGATTAAGAAACACTATTGTGTTTCCTTTAACAAGTGCAAATATGTTTTTTTTGCAGGGGAAAAAAGAATAATCTTTCATAGTGCTTGGTAAAACAGTAAGTAATAACTAATAAATAAATTAAAATCTAAATTGCTTAATATTTTAAAAATCTAATATTCACTTGATGCTGTAATTTCTACCAAGGAGACTGTGATAAAGTTCCCAGGTACATTTTTTTGTATAATGAAATGCATAAGAATGAATATAAAGTAATCCAAAGGTCAATTTCATTTGTATATACAAGCAATAAACAAATTTTTTAAATTAAAGAACCCATTTTACAACAACAACAAAAATATACCAAGTACTCAGAAATAATTGTTTAAAATATATAAGGTCACTTTGGAGAAAAATGTTAAGTTGTATTTAGAAATATTAAAATATATCTAAGTAAAGAAAAGCCATGTTCATGATTGTAAAAGATATCAATTCTCCCCAAATGCATCTATAGATTCAATGCAATTTTAATAATCCTAACAGGAATTTCAACAGAATTTTAACAAGCTGGGGGGAATGCCTATCAAATAAAGGACTTATTCTAAAGCTATGGTAATTAAAATGGTATAAAATTTATGTAAGGATAAAAAAAAAAGTGGAACAGAATACACATACACAATACCAGAAACAGGCTCATATGTAAGTACATTTTATACAGGATAGATGTGACACTAGGGATCTATGTGAAAAGGGATGAACTTTACAGGGTGCTATAGTTCTCCAAAGTGGGAGGGGGATGAATTAGATCACTACTCAATTAAAAACAATAGTTCTTTCAAAAGATTAAGAACCTTATAACTTTCCAAAGAAATATAAGAGAACATCTATGTAACCTTAGAGCGGGAATAAATTTCTAAAGAAACAAAAACCAAGAGACTAAGGGAAAGATTAATGAATTTGATTTCATTTACGAACTACAGCTAGTCAAAAGATCACCATGAAAAAAGTGACAAGATAAGGCCCAAACTGGGAAAGATAATATACCTAATATGTGCTTCTAACAATGAATTAATAATAAAAATCTGCAAAGTATGTGACAAAGCATTTCACAAAAGAGTAAGATTGAATAAGCATATTTTTCCTTATTCCTCTAGAAAAATACATTTAAAACCTCTAGGTGTTCTATACGAAACGAAGACTGAAAGAGAGAAGGCAGGAGACTAGCTAGAGTCCTCAGGACCCAAGGAGCGACACAGTGATGAGTTCCCAGGATTTTCTTTTAGCCTCATATATTCCAAAGTAGGCAGTCATGAAGTCATCATCCTATGTACATCAACAGGTATAAACAAACAAAAAAATCCCACAGAAACCTGCTCTTTTTATCCAAAGGACCAGGAAATGGGCAGCTCACCAAGACAAAACTTTTAGACAATATCTGCTCTACTCCAGCCAAACACAACAGATAAAATTGTGCTCCTTTTCCCACCAGCAAAGGCCCAGTGGGAAGCCTAGACTTCCACCCTGGCCAAGTAGAAACCAAGTACCCCCAACCACACACTGCTGTGTCTGTCAGAGAAGACTGGTAGGGAGCTGTGGCTTTCATCCTTACTGGGCGCTAATTTGGCCCCCTGCAGTATTAGTGGAGATCATGGGAATTAGCAGAGATCATGGGAAAAGCCTGAACTTGCCCCTCCAGGACAGTAATGCAGTACTCCTCTACCTCTGTGCTGGCTTGGCGTTAGAAAAAGGCTAGTGGATACTCAGAACTTTTACTACTGCCTACCAGTAACCTCTGTCCCCACTCCTTATGTAGGTCAATGAAGAACAATGGGAAGTGGTAAACAGACACCCATGCCCCCCTATTACCAAGGGAGGTATCAAGATGTATCAAGAGACTTCAATACTATCCACCAGTAGTAAGGAGGAGGTCCTCCCCTTCTAGATGTTAAGGGAGGCAGCATAAGAAACATGGATTTCAATTTCAATCTTACAGGAGACAGAAAATAATAAATATAAGAGCAGAGACTAATGGAATTGATAACTGAAGTCAATCAAACAAAAAGCTGGTTATTTCAAAAGGCCAATAAAGTTAACAAACCTTCAGCAAGACTGAAGACGGCAAAGGAGAAGACACAATTTACCAAAGAATAAAAAAAGGGAATAGCACTACAGATGATGCAGGTATCAAAAGGATAACAGAGGAATACTAACACTAGTCACAGAAATTTAACAATGTAAGTAAGACAAATTACTCAAAAAGTACAAACTACTATGATTTACCCAGTATGAGATAATTTGAAAAGCCATTTGGAAATTGGCTCTGAACAAACCGAAACTTAGGTATAAACCTAGCAAAACATGTATTGAATTTATATGCTGAAAACTATAAAATGCTGATGAGAACAAACAAAAATCATCTAAATAAATGGAGACACACAGAGCATTCATGGGTAGGGATAATTAGTGTAGTAAAGATGCCAATTCTCCTTAATGTGAGCTGTGGGTTTTACACAATTCCTAATATCCCAGCAACATTTTTTTTATAGATATAGACAAGATTTTAAAATTTATACAGAAAAGCAAATGTACAATAGTAGCTAAGTCAATACTGAAAACAAGAAAGAGGAACTATTCTATCGAATTTCAAGATATTACATAGCTATTATGATCAAGAATGTCTGTTACTGATCAAGGGATAGACAAAGATGAATAAAACAGGACAACTGAAATAGATCCACACAAGTAGGGCCAATTCATTTTTGACAGATGTGTAAAAGCATCTTAGCACTCAGAGTACAAAATGCTGATGAGAGATACACTGTGTTCATGGATTGGAAGATTCACTGCAGTGAAGATGTCAATTCTCTCCAAACTGACCTACAGACCAGTATACTCCTATCAAAATCCTAAGCAAGTAAGTGTATACTTTTTATGTATAGACAATGTTATTCCAATATTTATGTGGAAAGGGAAAGGAACTAGAAGAGCACAGATCTGAGAAACGATTTATTATCAACCATATATAAAGAACTCTCAAACCTCAACAATGAAAACAAACATCCCATTAGAAAATGGGCAAAACATACGAAGAGTATCATTCTGAGTAAAAAAGCTAATTTCAAAAGGCCACTTATGAGTGATTCCATTTACATAATATTTTCAAAATAAGATTATAGAGATGGAAAATAGATTAGTGCTTTGCCTGAATTTAGAGATGGAGTATGGGGAAAAGAAAGGGTAGGTATGACTACAAAGAGAGCTTTGGTGATGATGGAATAAAACAAGAACACTAGTATCTTGATTGTGATAATGGATATATGAATCTACACATGTGATAAAATGGCAAAGAAATATAGGCACGATTTTATCAATGCTAATTTTCTTGTTTTGATTTGTAGTAGTTACAGAAGATGTACTCACTGGGAAAAACTGGGTACCTTAGATCTCTCTGTAAATTCCCATCAATCTATTTTTATTTCAAAATATAAGGTAAAGGGGCACCTGGGTGGCTCAGTGGATTAAAGCCTCTGCCTTCGGCTCGGGTCATGATCCCAGGGTCCTGGGATGGAGCCCCGCATCGGGCTCTCTGCTCAGCAGGGAGCCTGCTTCCTCCTCTCTCTCCCTGTCTGCCTCTCTGCCTACTTGTGATCTCTGTTTGTCAGATAAATAAATAAAATCTTTGAAAAAAAATATATAAGGTAAAAAACAAAACAGTACAAAAACACCCTAAAATGAACTAACATTTCTTCAGTGTTCTCCTTATATGCACTGCATTATCCTCATAAAGATGAGGAAAGAAAGAGATCAGAAACTCCAGTTAATCTGATCAAGGTCACACAGCATTGGAATTATGATTTGAACGCTTGGCTGACTGACCCAAGTGCAGGCTCTGTACTGCTACACTTTACAAATATGTTTAGAAAACCATGGGTTAAAAGATCATGTCATTTTGATAGATAGGATATTAGTCCATGGCATAGTGCTCAGTAAGTATTTGGTAAATGATAAACTCCTTTAATAATACACATACTATATGATTCACAATTCCAACACTGAGAAGCTCAATCCACTTAACCTACAGATATCAACATGACTGAATCCCAAAAAATATTATGTTGAGTGAAGAAAGGAAGCCCTAGAAGAATATTGACCATTTAAGTTAAAAAACCCAAATACAATCCAAATAAAATATTAAATAGGAAAGCATACACAGATAATTAACTATAAAGAAAAGCCAAGGTGATGATTAGCACACAAGCTGGAGAGTGGCTAGGCCTAGGAAAGAGGAAAGCAGCAGCAGCTCCTCTCCAGTACTAACTTCAAACCATCTATTGTTCCTGAACTAAACTGTTTCCAAGGCCTAAAAGCAAGGGGAGATGAATGGGTACAAATGAGACCAGAGGCCCAGTGAAAGACGTGCTGGCTTTTGTCAGAACTCTCTTCTAACTCTAGACTAGAAACTAGATGTCTAGTAATCCTCAGAGCAAACCAGTTCTAGCAAATCAATAAATATAATCCCTATCTTACAGATCAGAAAACTGATCACCATCACTTGCCCAGGGTCATAAAACTACTAGGTGGCAAATGTGGGATTTAAATCCTGCCTATTGACACATCTTGTACACATTCTACATGGAACTCATTTAAATAAAAAGAGATAGAATATGGAGTTTAAAACAATATAGAACTAAGTTCTTCCTTTTATTGATTGCTCTATAACCTTTAAATCCTTTTGAGCTTCTATTTTCTCTTTTGTAAAACAATAGCAAATGATAATGATAATGGTGACCATATTGAGAGTCTGCCGTGTTCTAGTTATTGTGCTAAATGCTTCACACTCATTAGAACAAATATGAGGCAGGACTGTAATAAAGATTATATGATTAAATGTATAAAAAGGGCCTACTGATGTCAGGCTGATAAACCTGTGCATTACAAACTTTGTGCCATCCAATTAAAATCAGGTACTAAGGGACTCCTTCTGAAAGGATCAGCATGACCTCATTTGTCTGATTCCCTCAAACTATGCTCTACTAATGCTATATATGATTTCAGAGCCATAAATGCACTTCTACCTAAAATAACAACAGGAAAACAAATACATAAATAAAAGTAACAATGGGGACTAAATGTTGGGTGTATCTTAAAATTTGTGTCTCTACCCAAACTTCATTCCAAGCTCACGATTTATGAGTATAAGAAAAACCAGACATTGCATATCATACAGTAAACAGCTGACACCTATATGAAGAAAGTGATTCTTTTGACACACTATCCTGGGAAGACTGGGAATACTGCAAAAACAATTCAATTCCCATTTTTGGAATGGGAAAAGTTGAAATCCTGAAGACAAGCAGGGAGTCAACTTTATAATTAAAGAGAAAGAGTAAAGCAAATGGATCTCACAAATGCTATAAATTGCTTCTCTTAGTTGATACTAAAAGAACATGGAGAATGTCCTGGGAAGAAGCTAAACAAGGAAATCACCTATTTATTGAAATAATACTTCAATATTATATTTTCCTGCATTTTAAAGGAAAAGGACTATTGAAGTTATATGTTCATTATCTGTCTAACTGTAAACTTCTATGTTTGCTAAATGAAATCATGAAACATGGATAACTATAAGGTTATAAAACAGGAGTCACAGGATTATACACTTATAAAAGCCCGTGGACTTAAAATGAACCTACTGGTATTATTCCTTTTTCTACAAATTAAATGTTTACAGCTTTTGGGTTCTGAGATATGAATATTATCTGCTATCTCCTTTTTGTAAAGTTTTAGTTTCTAAACCTAAGCATAATGCAGAGCTTCTGTTTTGACATTAAGTACCAAGAATGACTGGCAACTCACCGCTTCTCGGCCTTTTGGCTAAGATCAAGAATGACTGGGGACGCCTGGGTGGCTCAGTTGGTTAAGCAGCTGCCTTCGGCTCAGGTCATGATCCCAGCGTCCTGGGATGGAGTCCCACATCGGGCTCCTTGCTCGGCAGGGAGCCTGCTTCTCCCTCTGCCTCTGCCTGCCACTCTGTCTGCCTGTGCTCACTCTCTCTCTCTCTAACAAATAAAAAAATAATAATAATTAAAAAAGAATGACTGGCAACTCTGACTACTTATCTCCACAAAAGAGACATATGTGGATTTAAAGCCTCTTATTAAACACTGTGGATCAGAGACACAAGTCAGTTGAATGATAGGACCATGCAATGGATCACCACCAATCAGGAATCTACAGTCCAACATCCACTGGACTTTTTAAAAAGTAGAAGATCTATACAGTACAAAATAATGCTCTGTCCATGGTCCTATCAATACCACCGATGGCTTCCTACTTAAGCATACACATACACGTATATAACAAAAGACCTTATTAAATACTATCTACAAGAAACCTAATTAAATACATAGTTTAAAAAAAAATCAAAGGGGGGCACCTGGGTGGCTCAGTGGGTTAAAGCCTCTGCCTTTGGCTCAGTTCATGATCCCAGAGTCCTGGGATCGAGCCCTGCATTGGGCTCTCTGCTCAGCGGGGAGCCTGCTTCCTCCTCTCTCTCTCTACTTGCCTCTCTGCCTACTTGTGATCTCTGTCTGTCAAATAAATAAATAAAATCTTTTAAAAAAAATAAAAATAAAAAAATCAAAGGATAGAAACAGATACACATTCAACAATAAGCCTATAAAATCTGGAGGACTTTATAATAATATCAGAGTACACAACAGAACAAGAACCATTAACAGATACAATTTGGGGACAATGTATAATAATATACAGGTCAATTCCTTACAAAGACAATATAAATCCTAAATGCACAGGCACTTAATTAACAGAGCTTCATAACACAATGTAAAAACTGATACAGCTGAAAAGAAAAACTGAAAATCCACATGATAGAGGTTTCAACTTTCCTCTGAGAAATCAGTTAAGATGTAGACTTAAAAAGATATAAAAGACTTGAACAAAAGAATCAAATAACTTGATGTAATTGATGTTTAAAGAATACCCAACGTTAGCAGAATATTTATTCTTCAAGTGTGACTGGAATATTTACCAAGATATACCATATGCTGGGCAACAAAGCAAATATGAATAAATTAAAAGAACTAAATATAAACACAATCCGTTCCATGACCACAATGGAGATAAACTTGGAAATTAGAAACAGAACTGGAAAATCCCCAAATCTGTGGAAACTGAACAACTGATTTCCATGTTAATGAAGAAAGGCATTAAAAAAAAAAAAAAATCAATGATCTAGGAAGCTTCCATGTCAAGAATTTAGAAAAAGAACTGCAAATTAACCCCAAAGAATGAAGGAAATGATGAAGGAAAAAATGAGAAGAACGAAGGAAAAAATGAGTAGAAACTACTGGGGGGGAGGGGAAAGAAAATGGGAATAAAGGAAAACAAGGCAATGAAACTGAAGTCAGGTCAGGAGGGAGAGGGGGTTGTTAAAATTAATATTCTAGCTAGACTGATCAAAAAAATAGTAAGAAGAAAAATAGAGGTCATTGTACAGATAGTGTGGACCTTAAAAAAGTAGTATGGGATTAATGTGATCAACTTGATTAAATGTATTAATTTTTTGAAAGACACAATTATCTAAAATCTTAAAAAAATAGAAAAATGGGGACGCCTGGGTGGCTCAGTTGGTTGAGCGGCTGCCTTTGGCTCAGGTCATGATCCCAGCGTCCTGGGATCGAGTCCCACATCGGGCTCCTTGCTCGGCAGGGAGCCTGCTTCTCCCTCTGCCTCTATCTGCCTGTGCTCGCTCTCTCTCTAATAAATAAATAAAATCTTAAAAAAAAAAATAGAAAAATGGAATAGCCCTGTATCAATGAAAGAAACTAACTTTGTACTTAAAACCTTTCCACAGAGAAAAGCCTATTTCTAGAAGGATCCACTGGTGAATTCAACAAACATTTAAAGAAGATAATATCGACTCTACACAACTCTTAGAAAACAGAGAAAGAACACACTTCTCATCTCATTTTATAAGGCTTGTAATGCCCTGATACTAAAATCAGATGCAGTCAATACTAGGACAGAAAAGTAGAGATCAGTATGTTTCATGAACAAAGATGAACAAAAATCATTAACAAAATATCAGAACACTAAGTTCAGAAATATATAAAAAAGATAACACATCATGGTTAAATTTATTACAGAAATACAAGGCTGGTTGAGCATTCAAATCAATTAAACTAATTCACTATATTAACAAAATAAAGGAGAAAAAATTAAATGATTATCCCTGAAAAATTCAGCACCCATGTAACATAAAAACTTTAAGCACTCTAGGAACAGAAGGAAACTTCCTCAACCTGACAAAAGTCATGTATGAAACTTACACAAACATATTTAATGATGAAATAGTAAATGCTTTATGGTGTGACTCAGAAGAAAGCAAATGACTTCCATTCACTTCTATTCCAAGCTGTTTTAGTTAGTACAAAATAAATCAAGACAAAGAAATAGAGGATAAAGAGGTTGGAAAGGGAGAAGTAAAACTGTTCGAAGTCACAGGAAACATAATCACTTATGTAAAAACTGTAAAGCATACACACATAAAAACAAGACAAAAAACAACACATGACATACTTAGATATACTTTTAACAAATTATATGAAGACCTGTATAATGAAAACTAAGAAACAAAAATTAATGATCACCCTTAAAGGAGACATTAAACTTGTCCCTGGATTGGAACATTCAATATGGGTAGGATGCTCCTTCTCTCCAAACTGAGCTAAAGATTCAGTGCAATCTCAATTAAAATCCCAGCAGGCTTTTTGTAGAAACTGACAAACTGATGCTAAAATTTATATGAATATGCAGAAGGACCGAGAATAGCAAAAACAATTAGAAAAATAACAAATTTGGAGGACTTATGTGATCTGATTTCAAGACTTACTATAGAGCTACAGTATCAAGACAGGATGGTATTTATCTAATGATAGAAATACAAACAATGGAACAGAATGGACTCCAGAAATAGACATATACATATAGAACATACACATATACATATAAAACAAGTATTTAATCATCTCAGAAAGGACTGCAAACAAATACAGCTAAGAATTTTGTAGATGCGATAAATCCCACCAAGAGAAAAAAATCTTAAAAACAAAGAAAAAAAGACGGATTATCATCAAACAGGATGAAAGCAAGACTAATCACCTAATTCTCATCAGCAACAATGGAAATCAGAAGACAGTAGAAAGACATCTTTCCAAGTGTTAAATACAAAAGTAATTGCCTCGCCAGACCTCTAAACCCAGCAGAAATATCTTTAAAGATCAATTATGATGCACTACATGAAAGATAAACAACTTTATAATGTATAATCTGGCCAATCAACCTCAATACTATCCTACTAGCAAATCTTTATTGACATTCTGTGCTTCCTAATGTGATGCAATATGAAGAATATAGCATCTTCTATGGAGTATTATTATCTAACAAGGTTAAACCTGAATTTAATCACCTAAACTTCTAGTTGAGAGGAATAACTTAAAGAGCATATAAAGAAACACCAGAGAAACCCAGAATGCGAAGTATTTTTATCACTCCAACTGACCTGTTCTTTCCATCAAGTCCAAATAATAGAAAGAGGGAAAGGAGAGGGAACTCTTCTAGATTAAGAAAGACTTAAGAAACACAATGACTGGGGTATCTGGGTGGCTCAGTAGGTTTCACATCTGCCTTTGGCTCAGGTCATGATCTCAGGGTCCTGGGACTGAGCTCCACATTAGGCTCTCTGCTCAGCGGGGAGCCTGCTTCTCCCTCTCTCTCTGCCTGCCTACTTGTGATCTATCTGTCAAATAAATAATCTTAAAAAAAAAAAACAACAACCAAAAAACATAGTAACTAAATGTAGTCAATCCTTGATGCATTCTGGTTTGAACGAAACAGCCATAAAAGGCATTTTGAGGACAAGAAGGCAAATGTGCAATTGCACTTGTCTTAGAATATTAGAAATAGTAGCCATTTTAGTTACCCATGATAATGATATGGGATCATCCAGGTGATTGTTCTTATTTTGGGAAATTCAAGTTAAGGTATTTAAGGATGAAATGCCAAATGAAATCTGTGATTTACTTTTAAATAGCAGTAAAAATGGGGCACCTAAGTGGCTCAGTCAGTTAAGCATCTGCTTTCAGCTCAGATCATGATCTCAGGGTCCTGGGATGGAGCCCCAAATTAGATTCCCTGCTTAGTGAGCCTGCTTCTCCACCTCTCATTCTCCCTGCTCATGCACTCACTCTCTCTCTCTCAAATACATATATACATATGTGTGTGTGTGTGTGTGTGTGTGTGTGTGTGTGTATATATATATACATATATATTAAAAACAGCAGTAAAAATGGCAAAGGATGTCCAAAAAATGGAACCTTCTGGGGTTAGTCTGTCCACTAAAACAAACATTAAGCTGGAAAAACACTATCTGCACTACTTCAGAACTCTGGAGCTTACTCAGACATTTACAGAAATCGAGAGAAATGCTTAATGAAGACAGAGGCTACTGAACTTTTGGTAAAAGAGCTGCTTGCGTAAACCAATGACTATGCCTCTTTCCTTAATCCTGCTGCAATGTGCAGGACAGCAGCCTGCATTCCTCAAGTGGCTGGCTGGTTTCATGGTGGACAGTAAAGATCTTGTACTCTAAAATTCTAGAGTTGTGTGATTTGGGTAGTATAACGTTTCCTGAGGGTCAGCTAGGATGCCTGGCTTCATTCAGCATCCCCAGGAAATGGCAGCTTCTTTGGTGGCATCTATTGGAACACCTAAAGAGGCATAAACACTTAAAACACACACACACACACACACACAAAAAAAACAGAAAATAAAAAACCTCTGAGATGTCACAGGCTGAGTGCCAAGGTAACAGGTCAGTAATAGGGAAAAGGAAGGCTTTGCAAAAACAGTTTAGAAAAGTCACTATATAGACAGACAACCGAAGACCTCAATAAACAACAAAATCAATTCCTGAAGAGAACCTGGTTTCCATAGTTACCACAACATGCTACTTGAAATGTCCAGTTTTCAACAAAAAAATTAGAAAGCATTTAAAGAAACCAGGAAATATAATTCACTCATAGGAAACAAGAATTTGACAGAAATGGCAGATGTGAACAGGGAAGAAATAATCAGCAATCTAGTATTAAGAGTAGAATGAAAATAATGATGAAGAAAGTTGAATAGAACCTGACAGACCTGTGGGATAATCCAAAAAAATAATGGATGAAAACCTCCTAAATGTAATGAAAGACATTAAAGAATCTAAGAAAGCAGGGGAGTTGAGGAGGAGAGAACTTGAAGCAAATTAATAAAGACATCTAGCTATTATGGTAACTCTAGAACTCTGACGGTCCCACTCCTCATGGATTGCTGATTTTTTCCTTGTTGATGGAGGAAATAGTTCATTTGTGACTTTTCCAAACTATTTTGCAAAGTATGTATATATTCCTTGTTGAATGTAGTCACTGAAGTTTCTGTTCAATGCTGTCTGGTGGCCAGCCGGTAACCTGACAAAGATTTCCTTAAATATCTAGCTCCAAAGGTAAAGAAGGCATTGACATTTTAAATTTCAGCAAACATCAATGTTCAGTCCTCAGGAATGTCAGACTAATCAAAACACACAACCCCAAGTTTTTGGAGACCTCCACCAAAGAGCAACAGCCCCTCCCTTCAACCAAACACTCTCCTGGTTCTTTTAAGAGTCTGACCAAGGTCCAGAGTCTAAAATAGTTGATTCTAGTCATTTTCTCCAGTTTATTGGTTGTTTCACTGAAAAGAACGACCCCTATGAAGTCCTACTGTGTTATTATGCATAATGGCACTTTGACTTAATCAGAATTTAAAACTATTGTACATCAAACAGCACTATCAAGAGGGTAAAAAGACAATACACAGAAAAACATTTCCAAATCACATATTTAATAAGACTTTAATATCCACACTATATAAAGCCCCACACCTCAACAACAAAAATTCCATACCAGGCAAAGGATATGGAATAAACACATCTCCAGAAAAGATACACAAACAACAAGTAAGCATATGAAATGATTTTCATCATTAGTTATTAGGGAAATGTAAATCAAAACCACAATAAGATACCACTTCACAGGGGCGCCTGGGTGGCTCCGTGGGTTAAAGCCGCTGCCTTCGGCTCGGGTCGTGATCCCAGGGTCCTGGGATCGAGCCCCGCATCGGGCTCTCTGCTCTGCGGACAGCCTGCTTCCTCCTCTCTCTCTCTGCCTCTCTGCCTACTTGTAATCTCTGTCTATCAAATAAACAAATAAATAAATCTTTAAGGAAAAAAAGAAAGAAAGATACCACTTCACACCACAAGAATGACTATTATCCAAAAAAGGAATGTAAGTGTTGCAGAGGATGGAGGATATGGAGAAACCAGATCCTCATACATTGCAGGTGGCATACAGCAGATAAAATCCTGCTGTAGCAAAAAGAGTTGGGCAGTCTCAAAGAGTTAAACATAGAATAAGTATATGATCTAGAAATTCCAGTCCTAGGTATATGCCCAAAAGAACTGAAAACAGGACTCAAACATGTATTTGTATACCACTGTCCACATCAGCATTATTCACAACAGTGGAATGGTGGCTGTGTCTATCACAGATGAAGGAATAAACAAAATGTTTTGTATCTGCAAAATAGAGTATTATCTGACCATTTAAAGAAATGAAATACTGATATATGCCACAACACTGATAATCCTTTAAAATACTAAATAAAATAAACCAGGCAAACAAGGGAAAATGATATATAATTCTACTTATATGAGGTATCTACAACAGGCAAATTCAGAAAGACAGAAGGTGAAACAGAGGTTACCAATGACAGGGAGGGGGAAATGAGTTATTGCTTAATAAGTACAGAATTTCTATTTAGGATGATGAAAAATGTTCTGGGAATGGTGGTGATGGTTACACAACATAATAATTGCACCTAATGCCATGAAATTGCAGGCTTGAAAATGATTAAAATGGAGGGCACCTGGATGGCTCAGTAGCTTATATGTGTGACTCTTGATTTAGGTTCAGGTCATGATCTCAGGGTTGTGAGATTAAGCCCCAAGTCAGACTCTGAGCTGGGGATGGAGCCTATTTAAGATTGTCCTTCTCCCACGGGACACCTGGGTGGCTCAGTGGGTTGAGTCGCCGCCTTCGGCTCGGGTCATGATCCCAGCGTCCTGGGATCGAGTCCCGCATCGGGCTCTCTGCTCAGCAGGGAGCCTGCTTCTTCCCTCCCCTCTCTGCCTGCCTCTCTGCCACTTGTGTGATCTCTATCAAATAAATAAAAAATTTTAAAAAAGAAAAAAAAAAATTTCCTTCTCCCTTCTCCACTCCATGCACTCTTTCTCTCTCTCTCTAAACAACAACAACAAAAGTTAACATGATAAACTTTACATTATGTATATTTTGCCACAATAAGAAAAATACCTGAAGAGTTGGTAAGGCATAGTATAGTAAACCCAAATAAATGACAATAAAATCAGTTAACTACCGGTTTCTCAAGTGAAACAAAACTTGAAGAGTCTTACAGATAAACCTTAATCCAGTAAAAAAATCTTCCCACAAAGAAAAGCACAAGCCCCGACTGCTGTTATATATTCAAGAAAGAAGTAATTCCAACCTTACACAAACTGTTTCAGAGAACTGAAAAAGTAGCACTCTCCAATTCATTTTTATGAAGCTCATATAACTCTACAAAAAAAGCTCTAAGAGTAGTATAAAAAAGGAAAATCAGAGAAAAGGAGCAGAAGATGGCAGTGTAGTAAGAGGACCCAAGGCTCACCCTGTACCATGAACACAACTTGTTAACTACCAAATCATCCTAAATACCCCAGCATATGACCTTTAGACTAACAGAATAAACTCCACAACTAAAGGGAGAGAAGAGGCCACAATGAAGAAGGCAGGAGTGTGGAGATGTGATTTAGAGGAGAAACATTATGGCTGCTGCAGAGGGGAGGGAGCCATGGTCACAGAGAAGGATGAGAGAATTAGAGAGGGAGAGGGAGAAGCAGAGGGAAAGAGAGAGAGAGGAGGACACAGGGAATATACAAAGAGAACATTTCCACCAAGCCACTGGCTTAGAAAACAAGGGTTGAATTTCATGAGTTTTTGCAACCTAAAGCTTGGAGTTTTAAAGGTCAGTGGCTTGCTGAGATAGAGCCCCAGGGGCACTATGCTGCTCCCAGAGAGAAGGCAGGCAAACCACCCAGAAGCACACAGTGTGGAAAAAGTGATAGATCGTAAGAGTACCTGGGGCACACAGGAGGGGATGTCTATTTGCTCCTCTCTCTCAGAGAGGGTCCCTGAGAGGCAGAGTTCACAGAGACATCTCTCAAATAACAAAGGAGCTGGCTGGTTCCATTACCTTCCTCCAACCCCCCTCCACCCCTAAATAAACACAGAGCCACATGTGGGAAAGCAACAAAGTGCCAACACTGGTTGCCTAACTTGCTTAGACCAAGCACCAACCCCTAGTGGAAGTGCCCTTCTCAGTCACAATTGCCTCAGTCCCAGCATGGCTGGCCCCTCCCTCAGAAGACCAGCACAAACCCCAGCCCATGCCACCCCTCCTGACCAGAGAGTTTTCAGGACTTCCATTCTGGTGGAGGTGGTAACAGGACTCATTTCACAAGCAGACCAAAGTACACCTAGTTAAACCTCACCACACTCAGGGACCAAACACTGCCACAGCAGGCAAAGAGAGCCTCTACAGACAATGCACCTGAAGGATAGAACAGCCAGAAGAAAAGAGCAGAGCACATGAAGCACACACCAGAGACACTTTCTGCAGCACTAAGCCCTGGGCACTACATGATATCTTCCTCATAAGGCCATTACTTTCCAAAGCAGGAGACATAGCTGGTTTTTCTAACAAAGAGAAGGGCACAGAGAACAGAGGAATTTATCCCAAGTAAGAGAATAAGATAAGGCCAGGCCCTGAGATCAGAGTGAAATAGATATAAGTAACATGCCTGATGGAGAATTTAAACTAATGATCATAAAGATACTCACTGAGCTTGAAAAAAGAATGGAAGACATCAGTGAGAACTTTGCCACAAAGATAAAAGAGTTAAAAAAAGAATCAGTGAGAGACAAAGAATGCAATAAGCAAGGTCAGAAACATGCTTACTAAAATGAACAGCAGGCTGTAAGAAGCAGAGGGACAAAGTAATGGAAATTAATCAAGCTGAACAAAAGAGAAAGAATTATGGAACATGAGCACAGAGTAAGGGAGCTCAATGACTCCATCAAGGGTTAATAATATTTGTATTACAGGAAACTTAGAAGAGAAAGAGAGAGAAAAGGGGGCAGAAAATTAATCTGAAGAAATAATAGCTGAAAACTTCCCTAACCTGAAGAAGGAAACAGACATCCAGATTCCAGAAGCACAGAGAACTCCCATCGAAATCAACAACAGCAGGCCAACACCAAGACATACTGAAATTGAAATTGCAAAATACAGTGACAAAGAAAAAAAATCCAGAAACAGCAAGACCAAAGAACTCCTTAACTTACACGGGAAGACCTATAAGGCTAGCTGGAAATTTCTCAACAGAAACTTGGTGAGCCTGAAGGGAGTGGCATGATATATTCCAAGTGCTAAGTGGGAATAATCTTTAGCCAAGAATACTCTCTCTCCAGCAAGGCTATATTCAAAAGAGGAGAGATAAAGTGTTTCCTAGACAAACTTGAAGCAGTTCGTGACCGTAACCCAGCACTGCAAGAAATAACTGAAGGGGACTCTGCCAGTGGAAAGGAAAGACCAAAAGTAACAGTATAAGGGCAGGAAACACATAGCCAGTAACAATGAATATTTCTGTAAAAATCAGTCAAGGAATTCACCCCAAAAAAGAATATAAAATATAACATATACCTAAAACATGGGGTGGAGAGAAGAATGGGTTAAAACAATTTAATACAGATTGCTGTGTTTAGAAGACCTAATGGCACTCATATATTAAAAACCATTAATAAACATGCAGAGAATAAAAAGAATTCCAAATATATTACTAAAGAAAATCTGCAACACAAGGAAGAGAGAGAAAAAAAAAAGGAAGAGAGAAAGACAAGAAAGAATCCAAGAAAATCTCCAGAAACTACAAAACAAGTAATAAAATGGCACTAAATGTACACCTGTCAATAATTACTTTGAATGTAATGGAGTAAACACACCAATCAAAAGACATAGGGTGGGGCACCTCCTAGGCACAGATGGTTGATTAAGTGAGTGAATCCTGGTTCATGATCTCATGGGTTGTGAAACTGAACCTCATGTTGGGCTCCATGCTTAGCACACAGTCTCCTTGAGCTCCTCTCTCCCTCTTCCTCTGCTCCATTCCTGCCCTCCTCCCAAATAAAGAAATCTTTAAAAAAAGACACAGGGTGACAGAATGGATTTTAAAAAAACAAGACACATCTACATGCTGCCTCCAAGAAACTCTTTTAGACATCAAGACACCTGCAGATTGAAAGTGAGGAGATGCAGAAACATTTATCTTGCAAATTATATCAAAAGAAAGCAGGAGCAGCAATACTTATATGGGGCAAACTAGACTTTAAAACAAAGACTGTAACAAGAGACAAAGAAGAGCACTATATAGTAATAAAAGGAATAATCCAACAAGAATATATAACAATCACAAATATTTATGCACTGAACACAAGAGCACCCAAATATACAAAACAACAAACATAAAGGAACTCACTGATAATAATACAATAATAGCAGGGGACTTTAACATCCCACTTACATCAACGGACAGGACAGCTAAACAGAAAATAATCAATAAAACCAGGAGCTGGTTCTTTGAAAAAAATTAATAAAATCGATCAATCTCTAACCAGACTTATCAAAAAGAGAAAGAACCCAAATAAATAAGATCACAAATGAGAGAGGAGAAATAACAATCAACATCACAAAAATACAATTATAACATTATAAGACGTTATATGCCAACAAATTGGACAACCTGGAAGGAGTAAATCAATTCCTAGGAACAGAAATTACCAAAACTAAATAGGAAAAAAAAAGAAAATGAACAGACTAATAAATAGCAATGAAATTGACTCAGTAATCAGAAAACCCTCAACCAACGAAAGTCTAGGAAGAGATGGCTTCACAGGTAAATTCTAGCAATCATTGAAAGAGTTAACACTTGGGGTGCCTGGTGGCTTAGTGGGTTAAAGCCTCTGCCTTTGGCTCAGGTCATGATCCCAGGGTCCTGGGACTGAGCCCTGCATTTGGCTCTCTGCTCAGCTGGGAGCCTGCTCCCCCACCTCCTGCCTGCCTCTCTGCCTACTTGTGGTCTCTGTTTCTTTATTTTTTTTGACAGACAAACAAATAAAGAGTTTAACACTTATTCTTCTCAAATTATTCAAAAAAATAGAAGAGGAAGGAAACCTTTCAAATTCATTCTATGAGGCCAGCACTACCCTGATAGTAAAACCAGATAAAGATACCACAAAATAAGAGAGAAGTAGAGGCCAGTATCTCTGATGAACTAGATGCAAAACTCCTCCACAAAATATTAGCACACTGAATCCAACAATACTTAAAAAAAAAATCATTCACCTCGATCAAGTGGGACTTATTCCTGGGATGCAACCAGTAATATTCAATATTCACAACATGATACATCAATCAATGTGATACATCATATCACTAAGAGAAAGGATAAAAACCATCTGATCATTTCAACAGATTCAGAAAAAGCACTTTACAAACTATAATATCCATTCTCCATAAAAACCCTCAACAAATTAGGTCTAGAGGAAACATACTTCACCATAATAAGAGGCCTTAAATGAAAAACCCACAGGGAATATCATACTCAATGGGAGAGAAACTGAAAGCTTTTCCCTAAGTCAGAAACAAGACCATGATGTCCGCTCTAGCCATTTTTATTCAACATAGTACTGGAAGTCCTAGCCACAGCAATCAGACAACAAAAAGAAATAAAAGGCATCCAAACTAGTGAGGAAAAAGTCAAACTTTAACTATTTGGAGATGACGTGATACTATACATAGAAAACCCTAAAGATTCCACCAAAAAACTATGAGAACTGAATTCAGTAAGGTCACGGGACACAAAATCAGTATACAGAAATCTGTTGCATTTCTATACAGTAATAATGAAACAGCAGAGAAAGTAAAATCACAAAAACAATTCCCATTTACTATTGCACTAAAAACAATACCTGGGCATAAATTTAATTGAAGAGGTGAAACATCTGCACTCTGCAAACTACAAAACACTGATGAAAGAAATCGAAGATAACACAAAGAAATGGAAAGGTATTCTATGCTCATGGGCTGGAAGAACAAATACTGTTAAATGTCTACACTACCAAAAGCAATCTACAGGTTTAATGCAATCCCTACCAAAATACCAAAAATACCAGTATTTTCCACAAAGCTAGAACAAGAAATCCTAAAACTTGTATGGAACCACAAAAGACCCCAAATAGCCAAAGCCATCTTGAAAATGAAAAGCAAAACTGGAGGTATCACAATTTCAGAATTTAAGTTATATTACAAAGCTGTAGTAAACATCCAAGTATGGTACTGGCACAAAAACAGACACATAGATCAATGGAACAGAAGAGAAAACCCAGAAATAAACCTACCACTACATGGTTAATTAATCTTCAACAAAGCAAGAAAGAATATCTGGGGCAAAAGATTGTCTCTGTCTTTTTTTTTTGGTAATGCAAAATCAAATTTATTTCCATGCATAAGAGTGAAGATTGGGATACTAGATTAAAAGGAAAGCAGTCTTCTGTCAAACAGAGATCAAGATTCTTAAGTAGCTGCCTTGGAAAACTACTGCAATGGAAGACTTGCTGTGTAGCCTTCAGATGTTGAAGCCTCTTGGCCCCGTGTTTCCACAAACCATTCAGGTGTGCCTTCCTTCCCAGTCAGCCTTTCTAATTCCTCTTGATAGCTATGCTGGTATTGCAGATATCTTATGTTCCTTTTCTGTTTACTCAAGAACTTTTTCATGAATTCTAAGAGATCAGTTTCACTATTCTTAGAAGCCAACCTCTTCAGCTCAATAGCTCACAGGTCAGTTCCCCAGTACTCTATGTCAGGGCTCTTAGTCACTGGAAGGCAGATTTTACTCTGACAGTCTTTTAGATAGTTTTCTGAACTGCTTTGCATGTTCTCTCTTCAACACTGCTTGGTCTTGGAAAAAGGGCACATAAACAGGTGCATCAGAATCTTCATCATAGTAACAGGTCATCGTAAAATAAGCACCACTGACGTTCAGCTCATAAGATGCTACATAATTAACATGCCTTGCACAGAGTGCTGGGAAAACTAGACTGCTACATGCAAAAGAATGAAACTGGCCCTCTTTTTACACCATATACAAAAATAAACTCAAAATGGATGAAAGACCTAAATGTGAGACTGGAAACCATAAAACTCCTAGAAGAGAGCTCAGGCAGTAATTTCTCTGACATCAGCCATATCAACATTTTTCTTAGATATGTCTCCTGAGGCAATGAAAACAAAAGCAAAAATAAATTATTGGGACTACATCAAAATAAAAAGCTTCTGTAGAGCAAAGCAAACAATCAACAAAACTGAAAGGTAACATACAGAATGGGAGAAGGTATTTGTACACAACATAACTGATAGAGGGTTAGTATCCAAAATATAAGAACTTAGAAAACTCAATATTCAAAAAATGGGCAGAAGAGATGAACCGACATTTCTCTGAAGAAGACATACAGACACATGAAAAGATGCTCAACATCACTCACCATCGGGGAAATGCAAATCAAAACCACAATAAGATATCACTTCATGTCTGTCAGAATGGCTAAAATAAAAAACACAAGTGTTGGCAAGGATGTAGAGAGAAAGGAACATTTGTGTTCTGTTAGTGGGAATGCAAATTGGTACAGCCACTGTGGAACACAGTATGGACTGTCTCTGAAAATTTAAAAACAGAATTACCCTATGATTCAGTAATTCTACTACTCAATGTTTACCCAAACAATACAAAAACACTAATTTGAAAAGATATATCAAACCCTATGTTTACTGCAGCACTATTTACAATAGCCAAATTACAGAAGCTGCCCCAGTTTCCATCAATGGATGAATGGATAAAGAAAAGGTACACACACACACAGGAAAATTACTCAGCCATAAAAAAGAATGAAATCTTGCCATTTGCAATAACATGGATGAATCTGGAGGATATAATGCTAAGTGAAAGAAGTTAGTCAGAGGAAGACAAATACCATATGATTTCACTCATATGTAAAATTAAGTAAACAAATGAACAAAGAAAAAAGGAGACAATCCAAAAAACACACTCTTAACTAAAGAGAACTGATGGTTACCAGAAGGGAGATGGGTAGGGGGTTGGATGAAACAGGTGATGGAGATCAAAGAGTATACCTATCATGATGAGCACTGGGTAATGTACAGAAATAAAGAATCACTATACTGTATACCTGAAATTAATATAACATGGTATGTTAACTATACTGGAATTAAAAACTTTAAAAAATTCTCTGAACATCTTGTCTATTGTTTTCCTCCTAAAAGATCTCTTGGCATTAATATAAAGACTCAACAGCATGGTTATCAGTATAAAAACAAACTGATCCACAGAACAGAGGGCTGAAAAATAAACCCAGACAAACATGAACAACTGATAACTGACAAAGGCAATGCAGTAGGAGAAAGGATGGCTTTTTCAATAGCAGTGGTGAAAAAATTAAATATCTTCATGTAAAATGAACTTGGATTCATACCTCATATCTCATATAAAAATTAACTCAAAATGGATCACAGATCTAAACTTAAAACTATAAACTCCAAGGAGAAAACATTTATGTTAGGTAAAGATTTCTTAGATACCAAACAAAAGGAAAATTCATAAAAGATAAATTGGACTTCATTAAAATAAGGAATTGGAGCTCCTTAGAGAAACAACCAAGGCTGCTACAGAAAAATAAAAGATGAACCTAGATCCTCTCTGGTTTGGCAGAAAGAACCAAGTACTCAAAAGTCAACAGGGGCATGTCAAAGGATAAGATTTCAACTTGAAGGGGTTTCTATTGCCCAAACTGGAACAATGTGGTTATCAAAATAAATAATAAAAGGAATGGTTTATAATAAGGAATTGAACAGGAAAATCTCATCCATACAGCAGAATATCAACTAATAAGCAGAGAGTGAGAGAAAAAAAAATCACCATTTTTGCAACACCACAATAGTAAATGATTAAGGGGAAGAACCAACAGTGGATACTAGCTATGTTTTTGGGAACAGAACAGTCACACAGACCCCAAAGTATCCTGCAGGAGGTTACTTATTAATTACAAAGGCGGGGAAATATCTATAAAGTAGAAAAATCTGGCTATTCAAACTAGTGATCAAAGCCAAACACCAACAACAATGGGACAGAATGACATCATGGTTTCCTAACATAAAGCACCTGAGGGGACATATTACTTTTGCCAAAAATAATCAGGCTGGGTACAATAAGGAGAGAAAACAAACATTAGGTCTGAAAAAATGTTTGACATAAATAATTATTAACTACATCAAGGAACTGGGATAACAAAGACCGGCTAGTAAGAAGTGGAGACAATGCTCAAGAATGTTAAGTATAACAGCTGATATCATAAATATGATACATAATAGCTACCACCTCTAAGGCTAGAACACAGTGCCCAAGGAAGAACTTTCCCTTCAGAGCTGGTAAGAGACCTTGTTAGAAAAGGTAACACCCACTGTTCACACTTTGGTGCTGTATGCCCAGCATTTGCTGGAATTCATCCTCTGGAACTTGTCCACAAATCTATGCTATGGTACATGCTGGCAATCTGTGTCCTGGATTTCTCCCACTAACAACAGAGGAAAATGGAGGCTGTGAAGAACATTACTGTGACAAGTGGCAAAATTTGAATATAGATTATTTATTAGATAATAGCATTGTATTACTGTCAAATATCCTGAATTTGTTAATTCTACTGTGGTTATAGAGGATTATCCTTGCATATATCAAAACTCATCAACTTGTACATTTTAAGTATGTGCAGCTTACTGTATGTTAATCTTTTCTCAGTAATGCTAAAAAAAAACACACAAAACTTTTAAAAAAAGAGAATCTGTACTTCAGAGACACATTGAGATATTTGGGGCTCAAGGGTCATGTCTACAACCTACTCCCACATAAATCAGAAAAAATAACACCAAGTATACTGAAGTGAGAAATACAGAATATGCAGCAAAATCTAGTACCTTAGAAAGGGCTCAGAGGAACAGTAATTTTGAAGTTCTTACAAATGTCTTTATGCTTAAACATCAGTTGGCTGGGTATGTGTCTTAATTCACATTTTTCTCTGTGAAAATCTTAAAAACCTTTACTCCACAGTCTTCCAGATTCAAGTACTAATGTTGGAGAATCTAATGATAATCTGGCATTCTTTCCATCTAACTGATGTAGTCTTTTTGTGTAGATGCCCAAAGTATTACTTTTTTTTAAATTTTATTTTAAAGCCCTAGAACATGTTTCAGTGGTGGCTGTTGTTTCAGCTTTTCTAAGCACACAGTGAACCCTTATAATACAGATGTTCATCTTTTAACATTTTCTTGTTTTTGCTTTTTTCCAAATAGTCTCCAGGTGCTATTATTAATGTCCATACATTTACGTGCATATGCATATAAGATCTTTTATCACTTCATGAATTTCTTTTATCTCTTTACTTGATTTGTTTTCACCTGTTCTTTTCCATCATTTATTTCTTTTATGGTACTTTCTAGAGAGTCTACTCATTCAAGAACTTTTCTGATTCATCTTCATTTCTGAAAAACTTCTAATTACTTCCTCAAGTCTGTCACTTTTTCTTTTCATGACCTTCTACAGCATAGGAGCTTATTTCTAAACTTTCTAATTCAACTTATATTTTTTTCTTAACATACTGTTTAATTTTCCCAGCTCATTTCTTAGAAATCGGTTTCATTATATCTCTGCTTTCTTTAAGACCGAAGTATCCTGCTACCTTCATTTCATCAGATCTGTTATTCAGAGGACTTTCTTTTTTTTTTCTTATACTATCTTTCAATTAAATTACAGTACTTTCTATAAATCATATTATAGTAGAAGGGGTTTTCCTATACTTGATCTGTAAAAAGACTAAGATAGCTTTCCTAGATTCAGAGTTGTAAGGTTTCCTCTTATGTTGTTACCACAAAGTATTCAAATCTATGGTACTTTAGTGTAACTACTTCCCTAAGACTTTCTAAGATCTGCCTCCTCCATGCCCCCTAGCCACATGTATCTGAGCCTTTTCTCTTCTTTGTCTCTAAATTCCTACTCTCATCAACTTTTGTTTATTTGCAGCAGTTTCTTCTCAGTGTGGGGCTCTGTTCTTTCACGGAGTATTTCTAAGAATCTCAGGAACTAGGCTGTCCCGGCCTCCCTCATACTTCTGGGCAGCAAACGGTCTCATTTCAGACTCTATTAGCAGTTTGTGGACCACACTTTGAATAGCACTGCCCTAAAATACTCTGCCTTTTTAGAGAGGTGCTGGGTGGCAGTAGAAGAAGGCAGATAGGTATCACTATAAATATATGATCTCTAGAAGCAAGTAGGCCTCAACAAGATCTGCAATCATGCTACATTTTACTGGGAAATGCAATCTACTCTGAACACACAGACAAACCCTCTATATCTACACCTATTCTTGCCTTCTCTCCTGTTGATAACAAAATATCTCTCCTATCCAAGGTCACCAACCTCTCCACCTGTGCCTTGGATCATTCCTATCCTGCCTTTTCAGAACCCTCACACACTCACTTACAAATCCCTTCTTTGATATGTTCAATAGCTCACTTGACTGAACTTTTCCACTTTCACAGAAACATGCTTAAGCCTTTCCTATTTACAAAAAGGCCATAAACAAGAAACCCTAACTCCATTTTTCTCCCCAAGTACTTCCTTATCCCTTTAAACTTCTCCAGAATTATCTTAACTTCCCACCCATTATATAACCTATCCAGTAGGTTATCCCCTTCTACTTCTCCACCAAAATGTGCTTTTGCAGGACTGCCATGTTTCTAACACTCAAAATGTTTTTGGCCTCTCTTATTTGACCTTGCAGGAACACACTGTGAAGCACCATTGCCTTTCCTTCCTTGCCTTCCATGACACTGTATCTTCCTGGTTTTCTTGTACCTCTTCTCAGTCTCCTTTCTAGGTTTCCATCCTCATACCCATTACATGTTTGAATTCCTAAAGTCTTGTCCTAGGTGATCTCCTCACTCTAATCTCCAGAGGAGAAGGGAAAGGAACTGAGGACAAAAGGAGTCCAAAAACAAAGGGTCGAAGAAGTGGGAGGAAGTGGGAGATAGGTGGGAAAGTGAACTGAGAAAATTAGTAAAAGCAAGTTAAGGCACACAACACACAAGTCAAGTATAGAAGACTGATGAGGACCAGAAGAAACATAAATCAACATGCACTAGTACAAAGAGACAGACACTAGGAATGCCATGTGCTAGAGGCTCTCCTCCTGGTTATCCTTAATGCTGAATATTAGACAGTCAAGAGATCCCAGAAAGACTATTTATTCATAATCAAGGTAAAAATAGAGATCGTCTGGTAGATACGATTCCCAATTACTAATGACAGTTATTACTAATGACAGTCTTCTTTTACATTTATTTAAATTTATTGTATCATGACAAGAGTACCTATGGACTATGTTATTTTAGAAGAAATCAGAACAAAGTTTTCTTAGGAATCCTCTATTTTTACAACTTAGAAGATCTGAAAACCACTTTTAAAGATGAGGTAAACAGAGGAAAACACTGAGGCAATTCAGCTGATAGTTATATTCACATGTTGTCTTAAAAACAAACATGTACCTATATATATTTATTATGACATAATAAATATATATATTTATTATGATTAAAAACATGTACCTATATATATTTATTGTGTATATATACTACAGAACTAGTGTACCCCGTATATAATATTTCACACAAATAAGACATTTTGAAAGACTAAAATCAGGGTAAAATATTTTTAAATACCTTGCTAATCATGACAGCTTCATACCACTATTCTCTAATGGCCCAAGATACAATACACACTTAAGGCACAGCTCGCCATTAATATAGAGGATGTCAATCATTTTCAAATAGTCTTCTCAGCAATTCTGAACCTCTGGGCCCAATTATTAGATTTGGTTAGAAAATCACTTCTGTTAACCTCACAATAAGACTGATAAAGAACCTATGAAGTTATCAGTTCTGCCACGCCAATGCTGTTACACTTACAAATTAGTATTATCTTTATCATAGCTGACAATGAGACTTCAAAGATTCAGATAATTTAGGGCTGCTGGAAAATCACGACTCCCATCAAGTCCATACACCTGATAAAATGAAAAACAAAATGGAGCAGCAACAATTACAGGTTTCTGGCTAAACCACCACTGACTGCATATTCAGGTGCCAGGAAATGACAAATACCTATCCCTGTACATAACACTAAAGAAGTCATCAAATATGGGAAGCCCTGAGCAGCTTTCTGTACTTTCCTAAACTGGAGAGGAGCCAGTTATCAGCATCCAACCTTGATGGCAGACTTAAACTTAACTCTCTATCCAATTAACTGGGGTTGGGGATCACTTTCTATTGCCATTACACATGTGCCCTACTCCTACAACTTAGGGATTCTCCAGGTTGCTGAGACTGAGGGGCTTTTGCAAGTGCCTCCATATGGGAATTTCCCAGGAACTGAGATTACAGTTTTTCATGTCAGGGTCCTGGTAAGGGCCTATCATGATCTTCAATTTTTGTCAGTCATTTTAGTTAAAAACAGAGGTTACAACCCATAAGCCAACTTATCCAAGAACATGTAAATTGTGTTACAATACATGTCTGCGTGTGCTAGAGGTGGAGTGGGGATCACAATAGGGTCCGGAGTTTAGAAATCCTACCACCTCCAGAGCAGCTGTGTACAGTTTGATTGGTTGTACGGCACAAGGGACTACTTAATGTAAGAGGGCAAATAAAGATTAATATGCATTCCACTGGATGCTATATGTGAAATGTAGCCATTTGACATGCTTATTCATGTGACCATGACATTCCACTTACCAAGTACTTTAAAGCTTAACTTAAAAAAGTTCTAATGTTTTCCCTCAACTCAATGAATTATGTTACCTCATAATGTGTGACACACACATTCTGGAGACTACTGGTCTGGTATGTACTTGAAAATGCAGATGTAAATTTGAGAAAGGGGTCAAGGTTACAAGAAGAAATATAGTGCTCCTGCATTTAGGATGATAGTTTAACTTGGTGAGATCTAGAGATCCAAGAACCAAATTACCCACATATAAGTATATTAAAAAGGAGCAATGCAATCTAAAAATGGTATTTTGACATCAACTTTCCACCAGGACAGAGTAACCAGTAACAAGACAAGTTTGCCTGCCACAAACAACTGTATGTAACTGGGAAGGATATACGAGGCAATTGTCTTCGGGCATCGGACAATAGGCAATGAGAACTGTGATCCCTGAAAAAGGGGAAATTCAGGAGGTGAACTCTTAGATGTCCTGATTTTCTTGCCTGGGGACTATTTCCCAACCATAATGTAGGCAGCAAGAGCCTGAGTAGAACATAGCTTAAAAAGCCTGAGAAAGATCTGGGGCTTGAAACAAATTAAACACTGAAGAGAGGAGAGCTACAAAGAGTGAGGGTGCCAGCAGTCTCTCTAGGGTTTCTCCAAGTCCTTGGCTGAAAGATACCATGCGTGTGCACAGCAAGACTTTGTGAAGCTTACCAGAGAAAGGTAGCTAAGGTATTGAGAAAAAGATACTAGAGGCCCAGGAGGAACAAAGAGAAAACAAAGTTTTAAAAAGTAGTCTTAAGGGACGCCTGGGTGGCTCAGTTGGTTAAGTGGCTGCCTTCGGCTCAGGTCATGATCCCAGCGTCCTGGGATGGAGTCCCACATCGGGCTCCTTGCTCGGCGGGGAGCCTGCTTCTCCCTCTGCCTCTGCCTGCCACTCTGTCTGCCTGTGCTCGCTCTCTCGCTCTCCCTCTCTCTCTGACAAATAAATAAATAAAATCTTTAAAAAAAAAAAAAGTAGTCTTAAACTTGACCATACTAATAATTACTTAAAATGTAAATGGTTAAACAATTAAAAGCAAAAAATTATAGGTTGGATTAAAAAAGCAAGACACTACTATTCACTATGTACAAGAGACCTTTAAATAGAAAGGTTAAAAGACCTTTAAATAGAAAGGTTAAAAGTAAAAGAATGGAAAAATATACCATTCCAACAGAGGCAGAAAACTGGTGTAGTTGTATTAACCTAAGACAATGGAGACTTCATGAAAAAGTAGTATGAGAAATAAAGAACATTTATAGTGTTCAATTAGATAAAGCTTCAAAATACTTGCAGCAAAAATCAGGATTAAAGGAATAAAAAGGTCAACAACCATGAGATTTTAACATTCTTCTCTCCATTACAGATAGAACAATTAGATCCCCCCCAAAAGAAAAACAAAACAAAACAAAGATTTTCACAACACTATCAAACAACTTGACCTAATTGACATCTACAGAACTACACCAAACAACTGTGGTTATAATTTAAATTCTTTTCAAATACACACAGACCATTCACCAAGAAAGATAATACATTAGGAAATCAAATGTCTCAATAACTTCAAAAGAGTTAATAACTTCTTACAGACTTAACAAAAAAATAAAGTGTTTTTTTTTCTTGCTACAATGGAATAAGTGATACAGAAAATCCCCCAAATAACTTTAAAATTTTTTTTTTTTAGATTTTTATTTATTCATTTATTTGACAGAGATCACAGGTAGGCAGAGAGGCAGGCAGAGAGAGAGGAGGAAACAGGGTCCCTGCTAAGCAGAGAGCCCCATTCCAGGGCTCAATTCCAGGACTCTGGGATCATGATCTGAGCCTAAGGGAGGGGCTTTAACCCACTGAGCCACCCAGGCGCCCCCCCCCCCAAAAACTTTAAATTAACACATTTCTGAACAATCCATCAATCACAGAAGAAATCACAAGAAAAAATTTTAAATATTTTAATAGAATGTTAAAAACACAAAATTTGTTTGAGGTGGCCAACGTGTGCTTAGAGAGAAAACTCTATTAAAGCAGAGACAATAAATAAAATTAACAAAGCCAAAAGTTAGTTGATAAGCCCTTAGGAATAGCAAGCAAAAAAAAGAGCAAACACTACAAATAGAAACAAAGGAGGTCCGGGACATTGTTCAGGCCCTGAAAACATTAAAAGGGAAAGGGAATATGTGAACAAATATACGCTAAAAATGTACCAATTAGATGAAACAGAAAATTTTTAATTTATCAAAATGGATTCATGAAAAAATAAAACATCTGAACAGCCCTTTATCAAGTAAATTCACTGAACTCCTAACCAAAAACCTTCTCATAAACAAAACTCTAAACCCAAATGGATTCATTGAATTCTATCAAATATTTAAAGAATTAATAGTAATTTTACAAAACCTTTTTCAGAAAACTAGAGATGGAACACTTTACACTCTTTGAGGCCAGTTACTACCTTGATACCAAAATCAGATAAAGAAACAAGAAAACTCTTATCACCAATATTCCTCATGAACATAAAAAAAGTCCTTAAAATATTAGCAAATCAAATCCAGAAGTACACAAACAGGGTAATACATGATGACCAAGTAAAGCATATCCCAAGAATACATCTTCACCACATTAACAGAAAAAAGGTGAAAAACCAGATGATCATTTTAACAGATGCAGAAACTGCATTTAACAAGATTCATCATCCAACACAATTAAAATTCTCAGCACACTATGAATAGAAGGGATCTTCTTAATTTTGATAATGGGGAACTGTAAAAAGCTAATAGTTCTAACATATTAATGATGAACAACTAACGTTATCCTCCTAAGATCAGGAATAAGGCAAGAATGTCATCTCTCATTTAACAGTGAAATTAAACTTCTATTCAATATTGAACTGGAGGTCCTACCTAGTGCAATAAGGGAAGAAGATTACAGAAATTAGGAGAGAAAAGAAGTAAAACTATCTACCTGTGAGCAACAGGATAGTCTAAGAAGAAAATCTTAATAGACAAAAAAAAACTATGATTAAAAAAAAAACCTACTAAGATTTAATCACTGAATTTAGAAAGATAATGGGATACAACCAATATACAAAAGTAAATTGTATTTTAGCTATCAACAATTGGAAATGATATTTTCTAAAAATACCAATATCATTAGACATCATAAAATGTTTTTGGAATAAACTAAGACACTGTGCAAGACTACTACGATAAAATAGTGTTGAAAGCAATTAAAGATCTAAATAGGAGATAAAACATGTTTATAGATAGGAATACTCAATATTGTTAGATCATTCTCCCCAAGTAGTATCTGGATTTAATGCAATTCTAATCAAAATGGTAGCAGGCTTCTGTGTAGAAATTAACATGCTGATTCTAAAATTTATGAAGAAATGTAAATGACTTCAAAGAGCAAAACAATTTTTGAAAAAGAACAAAACTGTCCAACGGAAAATTTACTTTAAAAGCTACGGCAATACGGGCACCTGGATGGCTCAGTTGGTTAAGCAGCTGCCTTCGGCTTATGTCACCATCCTAGTGTCCTGGGCTGGAGCCCCAAACCAAGATCCCTGCCCAGCAGGAAGTCTGTTTCTGGTTCTCCCTCTCCATCTGCCCCTCCCCCTGCTCATGCTCCCCAGTGCTCTCTGGTGCTCTCATATAAATAAAAAAAATCTTAAAAAAAAAAAAAAAAAAGGAAAGAAGCTACAGCAATAAAAAAAAAAACAACAAAAAAACCCCACTTATTATTGACTGGATAGCTCAAAAGAACAGAAAAGTGTATAGAAATAGAACCATACATATATGTTCAACTGATTTTTAACAAAAATGCCAAAGTGATATAATGGGAAAAGTACCCTTTTCAATAAATGGTACTTTAACATATGGTTGAAAACATGAACCTCAACTCTTATGCCTCATACAAAAATTGCTCAAAATAGATGATACATCTAAATATAAAAACCAAAACTATAAAAGTGCTGAGAGGACAAAGTCTTAGTAAACTTAGGGTAGGCAAAGAATTAACTATAAAAAAAAAAAGACAAATCAGACTTAATAAAAATTTAAAACTTCAGCTCTTCAAAAGACACTATTAAGAAAATGAAGAGGCAAGCTACAGGAGTAAATATGTGCAATACATCTATCTAACAAAGGACCAAGATACAGAATGTATATCAAGAATATTTACTTTTCAATAATGTAACCAATTACATTATTTTAAAAATCTACAAAAGACAAACTGAAATTTTACAAAAAAGCTGTAATAACCAACAAGCACAGGAAAAGATGCTCATCATTATTCATCGGGGAAATGAAAATTAAAACCATGAGACTCCCCTTTGCACATACTAGAATGACTAAAATTAAAGACTAACACCCAAATTGGCGAGGATATGAACCAACTGGAACTCTCATACGTTGCTGGAAGAGATGCAAAACAGTACAACCAGTGTAAATACACATTTATGATGCAAACAAGAAATTCCAATTCTAAGTATTTACTCAAGGAAATGAAAACATATCCACATAAAGACTTGTCTACAAATATTTGTAACAGTTTTATTCATAATAGCCCCAAATTCAAAACAATAGTATAACTTCCATTAACAGGTGAGTACCATATATAGAACTTTTATGTACAAAAATGGCAGGCAACATGGATGTCTTAAATACTATTAATTCTCTGACAGTGTATCTTGTACTCACAAGATGATTTATACTTCTCACCAAGAACCCAAAGAAATTATATCCCAGAATTGACAGTTACATCTTATAGACTGCCAGTTAGTAAAGAAGTGTAAGAGAATTGATGCATTCCTATTTTTTACTCTCCCTGGACAAATAATGTGACCCTTTTCAAGAGTATGCCCAGTATTCTTGTAAAAATAGCTTAGGGTGAGGGGATGGGGTAATTGGGTGATGGGCATTAAGGAAGGTACATGATGTGATGAACACTGGGAGTAATAGGCAACCGATACATGATTGAACACTACATCTGAAACTAACGATGTACTATATGTTGGCTAATTTAATATAAACAACAAAATTAAAAAGAAAAAAACAGCTTAGAGCTTGCTACTCTTGCTGAACACTACATGAATGCCAAAAAATATTGCACAATGTTGTAACATTTCTTTAAGATCAGTTCATTTTCTGATTTCAGGTACCTATAATGTACCTAAAGAAAATCTATTTTCTAAGCTCTTCCCTCTTTCCTGGATATAACCTCACACTAAGAAAATGATAGTCACACCTGAGGCAGTCATCCAATTTTAGTATGTGGTCATTCAACCTCATTCTTTCCAAATGGCAGCCTTACAAAGGACAGTTTCAACTCATGTTCTCAATGAAGTGTTGGGAACTAGTGTAATTGTGCCTGAGCATTTATAAACTATAATATATATCTTTTTGTTATTATAAGTTAGCCTTATTCCTTTTCACAAAAGCATATTTTAGAAGGATTTATTTTCTATGAATTTCATTTAGGATTAACAGGGAGCACCAAAAATTACTTAATAGAAAAATTCGGTCTGATAGTGTTGAAAACTATTATTCCGTACCTTGAATTTTGGTCTTAATTTCCTAAGGAATCGTTTTATGATCTATTTTATTTTGGAATATAATACTGCTTGAACTAAAGAAACACTAGGGTTTAATATTATACTCTAGAATTCTAAAAATACACCAAGCTGGGCTCTCTGGAGGGTGGGCCTAGAAATCTACATTTTTTTTTTTAAAGATTTTTATTTATTTCAGAGAGAGAGAGAATGTGTGCAAAAGCAGGGAGGAGGGGCAAAGGAAGAGGCAGATGCAGGCTCTCTGCTGATCACAGAGTCCGCTACCCAGTGAGGGCTAGGATCCCAGGATCCTGAGATCATGACCTGGGCTGAAGGGAGACACTTAACCAACTGAGCTACCCAGGCACCTCTAGAAATCTAAATTTTTAGTAAGTATACAGTGACTCTAGTAGAGCTATAAATTTGAAAACTATCTAAATCTAAAAGGGAAGAGTGTAACTACAACATGATTGTGGCCTCCAGAAAACTTGTTTTGTTTGACCTATAGAATGGGCCTGTGTGCATGTTTTTTATTTACTTGCCAATATCTAATACTAGAGAAAGCTCTCACAGAAATCCAGGCTTCAGACTTCTCATTAAGAGAAATTATATACATATATATCCTTTAATATGGATCCTCCTCTCTCTTGCATGACAACAACCTGCTGGAGCTTAGTTTGCTTCCTCTCCCTTTCCCTCCCCCCTCATTCCTATTATTTTACCCCTAAGATCTTAGGTCTCTAACTCAGCTAGCTAGCTTTGCTCCTGCAGCTATTAAAGTTTGACCCATGATGACTATCCAGTTTTATTAGGAGAATGCAGTACAGGTGATCAAATGAACCCTATATATTTATGAAATATACTGGCTCAAGTTTTACTTCAGCTAGTATTAAAATAAGTTTGCAAGGAGAGAAGGGAGAATACATTCAAGTCAGTAAGACTCAGGATAGATATTATCTTTAATTTATTAAACATAACCCTAACTTCTCTTGTACTGTATTTAAAGTATCACTGTGAGAGACTTTGTCTTTCTTAGTATAAAAACAAAAACATTATCTTCTAATTTAAATGCTTTCTTGGAACTCTTGCTGATAATACAAACACCAAGATAAAACACATTGAGAGACTAGAATTACACAGAACATTTTGAGAAATGTGAAATTGAAAACGTGTCTTCAGAGTTTAGTTTCTGAGTTTTTATTATCCATGTTCTCATTCATTCAGGTCTAAGCATCATGGCCAGGAACATGATAAATCTTAATTCTAGAATTATGCAAAACCCAGATCCCAATCGGCTACTAGCCTGCTTAACCAATTAAAATATAAATAAAAGAAGCCTTAAAATGTGTCTAAAAATTAAGAAGATTGAAGTTTCACCTATACTAAATTTCCACAGGTGGGCCACATCAGAGAAAACAGTGTGAAAGATCTGAGACTTTAGCCTACTTGCAAGCTAGCTTACCATTTGGTACAGAATACAAAGACTCAGGGATGAGACAAGGGGCAGTTTATTAGTTACTCACAATAACATAAGCCAAAGCATCAACATTTTTGCATTGGTTCTCAGAATCCCATTTCCCACCAGACAAGGTGAAAAGGGCCCGCTGACACCTGCACAGGAGTAGGTTGTGTTACACAGGAGGAAACCTAAGCTTAGAGAAGCCCAATCTTTTATCATGGGCAGTAAGCATGCCGGCCTTTTACTTCAGTAGACATTACACTGGACCATGTGCATGCCTGCTCTTTGCTCTGGTGGAAGACACTATCTCTATCTTCCAAGGCTGATCCTTATAGAAACATCTTTTAAAAATAGAAACAAAGGGCAGTCAGTACCTCCCTGGCACGACCTGCAGAAACTAAGCGACCGTGGAAAATTGGCTCCCTCAACTAGATACTGTTTGTATCTAGCACTACTATTTATGCATCAATTTTATATATACCCTTTGACCCAGCTTCAATTATTTAATTAGCATTTTGTCTCAAATCAACTAGACCCTGTAACAGAAAGTATATATTAAAAATGAATTATTCCCCCCTTCCCAATTACTTTCTATTTTTAAAAAAGAGGTGCTCCAATATTTGCACTATTACAATTTAAAACCCTCAAGCATTCTTCCAGAATAACTACTGTACTTACTTCAACTAACTTTAAATGTTTCAAACCTGTTAACGTTAGCAAAGGGAACTACCTGTCAAAAGTCTCATTATACAGTAATACCACAAAGAGAACAGTAACTTCAACATTTCTAGCTGTCCTCTATGAAATACAAGAAAAGCCTGCACCCCAAGTCACTTTGTTCTATTTCTCTTTACCCTTTACCGTTTCAAAAGAAAATCTTCCAATGAGAAAAGACAACAAAATGCCGTTTCTTTTGGTTCCTTTGTCCCTAGCAGAAGAGAGTAAAATCGGGGGCTCGTTAAGGAATCTGAAATAGGCAAGATAGCAAATAGACGGCATCCGATCTGTAATCAATTCAATCACCGAAGAAAGTCACCATCACTTCATCTTCATCCCTCCCTTCCCCCCTCCAGCTCAAATAACGTGGGTATACACGAGATGATTAGGATCATATGGACCCGGACAAAGCTTTGGGGAGGCAGAGGGTAGCAGTTAACAAGATGCAGTCGGCAAAGAATCCGAGATACCCACTAGAGCCCACTCCAACACAGGTTTTCAAAAGTGCGGGTCGCCCGGGCCACCCAACCCTGGAGGAGAACGCCGAGGAGCAGGAGGAGCAGCGGCGGCGCCGCCAAGTCCTCAGCACCCGTGGAAGTTGCTCGCGGGGCGCGCGGCACGCCGCAGAGCGCTCGGGCCCTCCATGTCACCGCCGCCAACACAGACCCTCCTCCTCGCCCCTCCCCCGCCGCGCACCCCGGGCGGCGGCGACATGACAGCGGGTCGCGCCGCACAAGGGCGCTCGCCTCCGCGAGCCCCTCCCCGGGCTCCCCCGCGCCCACGGCCGGCTCTCACCTTGGGTGGCGAACGGCGAGGAGCCGCTGACCGGCGAGCCGGGGGCGGGGACTGGCGGCGGGGTCTCGGCCGAACCCAGCATGGGCGCGGGCAGCATGAGGTAGCGCTGGGGCGCGGGCAGGCAGCGCTGGCAGAAGGAGTGCAGGCAGGGCAGCAGCTTGGGCGCCCGGCTCTGGATGTTCTGGTGGCACACGGCGCAAGTGTCCAACAGGTTGAGCCGGGCCGCCTCGCCTCCGCGCTCCGAGTCGGGGCCCTGCCGACTCTCGGCCTCGTTCTCCCCGCTTGGCGCCGCCGAGGGCCCCCCGGCGGCCGCCGCCGAAGCCGCCGCGGCCGCCGTCGCCGCCTTCTCCACAGCCACCTCCATTGTCCTGCCCCCGCCGCCGCCGCCGCCGGGGAAGGGGGAGCGCGGTCTCCGCCTGCCGCCGCCCCCGACGACCTCCTCCGCCTCCTCCTCACAGGCCGCTTGGGTGACCCTCGGGAGAGGGAGGGAGGGCGGGCGGGCCGGGCCGAGGAAGCCTCCGCAGGCCCCGGGGATCCGCCTCCCGGGTGGCGCGGCCGGAAGAAGGGGATCTGTCAGCGGGTACCGTTCCTCGCACCGGGAAGGCTGCGCCCCGTCCGCTTCGCCAACCGCCGCGGCGCTCGTCGAATCCGCCCAGCCCGCACTCGTCTCCCCGCCTTTCTCCCTGGGCCCCCGGCCCACCTCAAGCCCCGCCCCCACCCACCCTCTCCCAGCAACTGAGGCGACGGCAAGGAACGCGCCGCCCAATAGCCGCCGCGCCTGGCCAGGGGGCGGGGCCTGCCCAAGCCCGCGAGGCTCCGACGGCCGCGGCGGGAGGCTGGGAGGTGGGAAGGCGCTTGCCCAGCCCCGCCCCCACCGAACTCCTAGAGCCGCCGCTTCTGATTGGGCCTTTGTGTGTGTTTCGCTCCTCTGAAAAGATTAAGGGATCATTTGTTAATGACAGACCGACTAATTCGGTCCGCCTGTGTTAGCTCCTCCTATGGGGCGGAGCTCCACGGTGTGGACTCAACGCGGTTAATTAAGTAACTGCTCGGAAAAGTCTCGCTTTACTGCTGAAAGACCGGCGTCCTGTAGGAAGAGTAAATATGGTGGGAGGGTCAAAGGATGACGAAGTAGAGACTGTGAAGAGCAAACAAGGGAAGAATTTTATAAATGGAGAAATGTGTGAAAAAGATATTGTGGAGGCAGCATGGATTTGCCACCTGAATTCACTCTTCTCCATTATGAAATGAAGGAACGTGAAGAATAAGGGTGGAGGTTCTCTTGCAAAGTCGGGAATTTTTAAAGGATTCCCCCCAGTGAAAAGGGTGAAATTAATTTTTAAAGTCAGTGATTTGCTTTTCAAATGAATAAAAATGGTTCTTTCTCCAAGAAACAAATACATAAAGATTGTTTGAAACTGTCTTTATGTATGAATGTGACATCAATTTGAGAAATAAAAATAAATCTCAGTACTGAAGTCCAAGTAATTCCTTCAAAATTTGTTTCGTCCTGCCTCCCAAAACACACAGACTTAACATCAGAAGGGACACACATTTTCACTCAAAAAATGGCCAAACTTTGGGGTGCCAGCCTGGCTCAGTCAGTAGAACAAGCGACTCTTGATCTTAAGGTTGTAAGGTCAAGCCCCATACTGGGAGTGGAGACCCCCCAAAAAAATTTTTTTAAGGAGTTTGAAGTATGGAAAGGGGGGGGGACAAAACTTTTGTACACACATGTAAAAAAAATTGTACGTAAGTGCCATTTTAAGTACAAATGAAGTAGTGCTGGATCATTGAGGAAAGTGGGATGGGGTCAGAAGGCCTTGCTAAAGTTGGAACGATCCTGGGAGAAAAAATGGCACAAGGGAGAGCTACCTGACTCTCCTTACCTTTTCCACCAGCCTCTTTCCCAAACAAATCCTAAATCCAATCACCATAGGCCTCCAAGAGTGAAGTTCTCCTCCTTAACGACCTTCAAGGGCTATCTATTTATTTTGTATAGTGGTAGTTACTTAAACCTTAGTTTGCATAAGAATCACCTGGTAAGCTTACTTAAAAGCAGGTTCTTGGGCTCATCCCCCATATTCCAATTTTAGAAGCATCTGGTGAGTATGATCTGGGCTGTCCAGGACCACCCTTAGGAAAATAGTGGCCATCTCAAATTTCTTAACCCACCTATCATCCCTCTGTGATTTCATCCCTCTCCCATCCTATACTTCTCAAGCTGAAGCTCCCTCTACTCTCATACTTTATGCACCAGCAATTTTAATACCTACCTGCTTTGCACATGCTGTTCTCTTTGTTTTGGAATGCTTTTCCCTAAAAATCAGACTTACCAACTGTCTCCCTAAACCACCCCAGATGAAGTTCATTATTCTTTCCCCAGTACTTCTGTACCCCATCATTTTGTAGCTGCACCTTGCAAATCTTTATATCCTAGGAAAGCAAATTCTGCTTTATGAATTAATGATTTAATATGCTAATAATTCACCACAGAGATGGTATACAGGATTCAAGTAGACTAAAGACAAGTGCCTTTTATTCCCTTTGATGATGGTGGTGCAGAAGGAAAAAATGAGGGGTAAATTGTGGAAGTTTGTTTTTGGAGAATTCCATGCAATTTGATAACAACCCCCTACTTTAGTTTCTTAAATTATCATGGATAATCAGTTTTAGAGAAAATTATCTTCCATTTAGGCTTCCTAGTCTCATGTAGTTAAAACAATCATGTGTTTTACTTTTTCAAATATATATGGTTTCTCGTCTTTTTAATTCCAGAAAAGGAATTTACTGTTTTAAGTGTTTTTATCATGTGATTTCTTACCTAGGTATTGTCTTCCCAAGTGCGTTGCAAAAATATTTCACAGGGATCCACACTATGATAGATGATTCTTACTTAATTATAGCTCTCATCTATCTCCCACTCTTGTTCTATAATGTCTCTGACTCCCTACTTCATCCAAGGCTCTCCATAATTTCAGCCCTATCCGATCTCTCTGCCTGCTCTTCCATCCGGCCCATATCCACTCTAAGCTCCAGCCTAACTGGATGGCTTGCCATTTTCTAAACTGCACCATCACCACCACTACCATCCCTCTGAGAGAGGGGGGTAATATATGCCTGCTAGAAGAGAAAGGGCTCTGCAAGGAGAGCAAGAACATTTGAGGACAGTGAGGATTTCTCATGCCTACCCCTTACAGGGTAGTGATGAATAGAAATTCCAGATCTTCCAGGAGACTTTAACAAAATCATTTTTGAGTAGTATTCTTCGAGGTTACGATACATGTCTAGGCAAGGAGGATGTGAGACAGCCCCCTTTACCTAATCTTCTATAGCTACAGAGGAATGAGGAAAAGATTTCTGCACCTTTCGTAGTAGCTGAGAGGTTTGGATAACTTGTGACCTCATTGTTAGCACAAGGATGCCTTGTGCAGGGACCGAAGGCAGTCTCAGCAGCCAAGAACCAATGCAAGCAAGGCACATTCTGTGTATGCCATCATGAGTGGATGTCCTAGATCCACTGTCTTTCCCACCTATGCCATGGCCCTGTTGAACCCTTGGATCTTCTTCAAAATGGCCCTAGACAGAAGGGTACATAAATATTATACTGATGAATTTAAAATCCAAAATGATGACCAAAACCAAAATGGAAACAAAACCTAAAGTAACTGAGAATAGGATTAGATTAAGTTTTCCGCCATCAGGATAAAGAGTTAACCCAACGAGCGTGGATAACTCAAATCCTGCACATTCCAAAGAAAGACTTGGTCCTTGATGGGCTCTTGGTTGATGCCCTTTGAACCTCTATCCTACCTGATAAGAGTGTTGCTGTATGCCCGAGGCTTTAGCCTTACACTCTTACCAGTTTGATCATAATTTATACTAACAATATGACTTATGCTCACACTTTTTTTTTTCTTTTCTTTCTTTCTTTCTTTCTCTTTTTAAAATATACTTGAGTCTCTGGGTCACAGTGTGTTTGACCTCTTGAAGGCAGGAGACTGAATAGTTAAGGTCAATCACCTCACCTGGGTACTCCATGCTGGTGTGACTGACCCCCAGTTAAAATCCCTGATACCAAGGCTTGGTGTATTTCCCTAGCTGGCAACACTTTATCCATGTTGTTACACAAAGCTGCTAGAGAATTAAGCCTGCTGGTGAGATTCCACTAGCAGAAGACTCCAGAAGCTCGCTCCTGGTTTCTCCTGGGCTTTGCCTTTGTGCTTTTTTCCTTTACTAATTTTAATCTGTATCCTTTTGCTATAATGATGAGTAACTGGAATATAGATGAATCTATTTTTCTGAATCTTATGAATCCTTTCCAGCAAATATTTGAAACGGGGGTGGTCTTGGGGACAGCCAACACAAAGGGTTGAAGGGCTAAAGTAACTCCATTTTGAGGCAGTAGCCATTTTGTTGTTTACATTAAACTGTGAGTGTCCAGTCTGCTTATCAAGGCCCAAACCCGGTCTGGCCGCTCCCTGCAACTTCAACCGCCCCGGCCCACCCTGGTAATCAGTAGAGCAACAGCAACCACAACTTTCCCGCCCTGGTACAAACAACTTTCAAAAATATCCCCTGGACAAAGTAGCCAATCCCCCATTGTTAACTGCCAGTTCTGCTCTGTACTTCCTGCTCGCTAAAGCGCGCGCTCCCTGAAACCAATCAGGTCATGCCAAATACCCTTTTTCAAATGTCAACCGATCAGTCCCACCCCACCCCTACCTTATTTGTACATGCCTATAAAAACCTTGCATTTACCCACTTCGGGGCCTCTTAGCGTCACCGCTTGCGAGTGCGCGGAGGACCAGGTTCGAACCTGCAATAAACGACCCTTGCTGCTTGGCTTTGACACACGTCTCTGGTGGTCTCTTCGGGGAATCCTCGCGACTCCGGGCATTACAGAGTCTGCCATTTCTTCTACTAGATTGTAACTCCTTGAGACTAAGAATCATCTCTTCATTTTCGTATTCTTTTCTTATCCCACAAATCGCATGGAAGCAAAAAATCTAGAGGTTGGCTCCTCCTGCTTTCTTCCTTTCACCCTTTGCTTCACCCTCAATTAAAGCTCCTTTGCTCAATGGTTTTGTTTGCTTGTTTGTTTGTTTGTTTGTTTTTTGCTTCTTGTGAGCCATTTGCTGAAGAGGAAGGCCCGGGAGAGATAATTGCAGTGATTTCCCTTTTCCCTAATTATCTCCCTCCTGTAGTCATTTTTTCAGGTAAACGTTGGTTTTAGACCATGAAGTGTGGAGGAATAGAAGTCGCCAAAGGGCTGGGGAGTGATAGATAGGAAAAGGGGCATATTTATGCCCTTGTCTGATGGACGAGAGTAATGAAGTGGCCTATAAACTGAATATTGACTCATGTGGTTTTGTGGACAGAGATGTTACAGACATTTGGAGCAAGTTAACTTACATGCTGGGAGCAATACCTCTGCAGACCATTCTGGGAATATTTAAGGGCAAAGAGAAGCCCCACATTTTAATGTTCTGCCTGCTCTGTGGAAGCACTTTGGGTTTTATTATGAGATTAGGAATTGCAGGGAAGAAAAAGAAGAAAGAAGCAACAGAAAACTCATAGATCAAGTGCAAGTCAATCAGATGACCAAGAAAAAAAAAAAAAAGAAGAGGGTGAGAACAAAGAAGATAATAAGGGAACAAATGAAAGAAAACAAATAGAGTAAAAGGAAAAAGGAGTAACAACTGCAGATAACAAGAGAAGAAAAAGTGGAGTAGCTAGCAACTGGAAGGAGAATGAGGAGATTCATAACCCTCTGGGGGGAAAGGGGAAAATAGGTGAGAAATGAGTGGGTGGACCCCAGTGGGGGTTTGAAAGAACTCTGAAACTGATGACATGGTTTATTCCGAGAAATAACTTATAAAAAATTTATCCTAGCACAACCCAACATAAAATACAACCAGAGCAGAAGCCATTTCTACTTCCCAAGAAACATTTCACTTGATAATAGAATTCCTGGTACACATTTATACTTTTGAAAAGTGTCATTCTTTTGAGTTTTCTTTCCCCTAAAATTTACCCCCTATGAAACAAATCTTCACTTCTTACATACTTTTTTGTTTGCTTTTATGACCTGATGTACATCAAGCACTACTTTTAGCTCTTTCTGTTCTTCCGTTCTATAACTTGTTCTTAATTTAGCCCAAAGATATCTGACATAGCCCCCTAAGAATTTATTGCTTCTGGGGCATATGTTTTCAGAATCTATGTAAACATATTCTATACATACACACCGACACATATATAATTTGACATAACCGGAGTCATAGTATACATGATTTTAGGAATTTTTTTAAATCAATGCCATGAACTGAATTGTACCCTCCTTTAAATTCAAATGCTGAAACCCTAATCCCATATGTGAGTGTTTTTGGAGATAGGGTCCTTGGGACTTAATTAAGATTAAATGAGGTCATCAGAGTAGAGACCTAGTCTGATAGGGTTGGTGTCCTTGTAAGAGTAGGAAGAGACCAGAATGTATTCTCCACCCCTGCCTCTCCCGCCCCTCAGCACATGCAACAAGGAAAGGCCACGTGAAGACCTAGCAAGATGGCCATCTGCAAGCCAGGAGGAGAGCTCTCATTGGAAACTGGATTGGCTAGAACCTTGCTGTTATACTTCCTAGCCTCCTGAACCATGAGAGGTAGGTTTCTGTTTTTTAAATCCTTCAGTCTGTAGTATGTTATTATAGCAGCTCAAGAAGCCTAAAAAGTGGGTGCCTAGGTGGCTCAGTGGGTTAAGCCTCTGCCTTTGGCTCAGGTCATGATCTCAGGGTCCTGGGATCAAGCCCCTCATTGGGTTCTCTGCTTAGTGGGGAGTCTTCTTCCCCCTCCCTCTCTCTGCCTGCTGCTTGTGATCTCTGTCAAATAAATAAATAAATAAAATCTTTTTTAAAAGCCTAAAAAAACACAACAATGCAGGTAGACATTTACAGATTTATGAAATCACTTTTAATGATTGCTTATAATTACATTATAACAAATTTATGTTTAAAAAACTATATTGGGTAAAATCTTTAAAAAAAAAAGGGGGGGGCGCTTGGGTGGCTCAGTAGGTTAAAGCCTCTGCCTTTGGCTCAGGTCATGATCCCAGGGTCCTGGGATCGAGCCCCACATCGGGCTCTCTGCTCAGCAGGGAGCCTGCTTCCTCCTCTCTCTCTGCCTGCCTCTCTGCCTACTTGTGATCTCGATCTCTCTGTGTTAAATAAATAAATAAAATCTTTAAAAAAACAAAAACTATATTGACCGACATTAAATCTGTATTAATTAAGTTATGGGCTACTGGTAGGACAATTCCAGCAGCTCAAACAATATCAAGTTTATTTTTCTGGCATATACTATGCCCCACTGTAGGTCCCCAGCTCTGTTTCTCAATCATTCAAGGCAACAGTCCTTTTAGCTTGTTATTCTGTCATCCCTTAAAATGGTGTCTTTGTCAACATGGCCAGATTGGGCCCATAAGCGCTATGTTTTCACCCGAGAAGAGAGAAGAACTGGCAATTTCCATCAAATAACACAATAGTTGGGAGTTTGCTTCCACTCACACTATGATGTCACTGTGCCACACCTAGCTTCAAGGTAAGCTGGTAAATGTCCTCTTCAGTGGAATACTCATACATCTTAAAACTCAGCAGAAGTAGACATTCTATTAGTAAAGGGATAGAGGAAAATTGGATCTGGGTAGATGGGGGCAAAAATTAGTAATCTGACATATGATTGTTTTCAGCATTTCACTTATCTCTGTGACCTTACCCTGAATTCCTAGAAGTGAAACTCTTAGAACAAGGGTTGCACAATTAATATCTTTATATTTATTGCCACACTGCCCTTTAGAAATAATTTATACTACACTCTACCAATGTTTTACATAAATGCCAATTTCCCTACCTCTTTGCCATTATTCTAGTTAATCTTTGCTAATCTGAATGTCTAAAAAAATGTAACCCAGTATTGATTTTATTTTCATTTCTTTGATTAATGCTGAGACAGAACATATCTTCATATATATGGGGGCATTTGTATCTTTTTCATTTGTGTTTACCTGATCATGGCCTTGGCCTATTTTTCCATTGGATGCTCATCATTTTTCTTACTGATTTGAAAGGGACTGTTGTTTTTCACACACCATATCTTGCAAAAAAAAAATACTTCCTTATGTGTCATTGGTCTTTTAATCTTGCAGATTTCTTATTCTGCTAGGCAAAACTGTTAACTTTTTATGTAGTCAAATGTATTGTTTTTTGGCTTTCTGGGTTTCGATTCTGTGCATAATCAGAAATGCCTTCCATCAAGAGATTATACAAGTATTATCTTCTAAGATATATACTTTAATGGGTAACACATTTGTATAAATGTATAAATTTGTATAATGTATAAATGTATAAACAAAAATATTAAACTACCCAGTGAAAAATCTTGCTATTCGATCTGGCCTCTTTAATCTCATTAACCTCATGACATACTTCCTCCTCCTCTGGAAAGTCCACTGTAAACTCAGGAGAGCAGAAAAGGGAAAAAAACCAAAACAGTTTTATTTTTAAAATGGTTTTGACCTCATGGACCCCCTGAGATGGCATCAGAAACCTTCAAGAGTTCTCAGACCACATTAGAAAACCACTGAGCCAGCCCATTACTTAGGAGGGAGAAGACTGCACCAAAGCTAGCTGAACAGATTTATTTTCAATAATTACGTACTTATTTAGTGATTTATAATTTTTGACAGCCTTTTCCATGTGACTGTTTCATAGTACCATTTCTTTCTGAATTAAGCAATTATAGAAGTTTGGAATAAAGACTAATGTGCTCCCACAGATATCCCAAGCCTGTTCTTACACTCCTCGTGTCACCATGGTAGTTGTTGGTTGTATATACTTCCAGATCCTTTTTCTACACATGTGTGTTCATATATATGTGTGTGTATCGTGGATTTCATGTTTGTCAACCCCTGCCCCACACAAATACATGTGAATAAGACTGTGCTGTATAAATTGCTTTTATGACTTGCTCTTTTTACTTTATAGTCTGAAGAGCATTTCATATTTTTACACATAAATGTACTTCATTCTTTTTAACAACCACATAAGATGGTAACAGCTCTGTGACGTGAACGTTTGTTATTTAGGGGGAAGGAGGAAAGGAAAAGCAAATTCATTCTTGTTTCTCTATGGATGACCAACTACAATCATTAAATGGTTCATCTAAAAAAAAAATGGTTCATCTGTCTCTTCCTAATTTGATGTTGTTGATGCCAGATTTCCATATATGCATGGATCTGTTTCAGATGTTATTTCATAGATTGATTGGTTTCTTCCTGAGTACTATCCACATCTCTATAATATGGATTGTTAAGAGTAAGTCCACCCTCCCTCTTATTTCTCTTCTCAAATTGTGTAAACTATTCTTATATATTTACTATTCCATATACTTGTTTCTGCAAGGAAACAAAGTATCTTTATTATCTTCCATAATGTATTTAGCATTTTGCTTCTCAGAAGCAATTTGAATAGGAACACAAATTTTGTTTTGCACAATCATATATATTCTAGTCAGGATCTATAACATAAACTTTACACAGTCAGGGAAATACCACATCACTATCCACATACCTTTTGTAATCAATTTGTCAAGTTCCATAAAAAGCCTAATTTTTAAAAATGAAATTAAGTATTTTTGAACAGGAAATACATGTTTCTGATGCAAAATTCAAAGTGAATGTGTGCACACTGAAAAGCAGTCAAAGCAGACAGCACATAGATGCTAATGGGTAGTAGAGAATGAATTTATGGTCCTTATGTTCTTGGTTTATGTCCTGACCATTAATTCTGTCTTTGCTTTGTACCTCTATTTTTCTCTTCTCTTTTTTTTTTTATGGTTAATGGTACATAGAATTGGGGCACCTGGGTTAAAGTGGGATAAAGCCTCTGCCTTCGGCTCAGGTCATGATCCCAGGGTCCTGGGATCGAGCCCCCGAATCGGGCTCTCTGTTCGGCAGGGAGCCTGCTTCCCTATCTCTCTCTGCCTGCCTCTCTGCCTACTTGTGATCTCTGTCTGTCAAATAAATAAATAACATCTTTTCTAAAAAATTAAGAATTAAAAAAGAATGATACATAGAATTATCTCTCTCTCCCCAAAAGAAGTGTGAACTTCTTGGGGACAGTATTTGTGTTCACTTCTCTTTACAGCCCAGTGCCAAGAATACAGCCCAAAGTCCTGGGATATAATTAAGGAGAGAGAATGTATTTGATGTATAAGAAGGTGAGCTATATTAAGACTGAGATCCAGGGGCGCCTGGGTGGCTCAGTGGGTAAAAGCCGCTGCCTTCGGCTCGGGTCATGATCCCAGGGTCATGGGATCGAGCCCCACATCAGGCTCTCTGCTCCGCAGGGAGCCTGCTTCCTCCTCTCTCTCTCTGCCTCTCTGCCTACTTGTGATCTCTGTCTATCAAATAAATAAATAAAATCTTTAAAAAAAAAAAAAAACTGAGATCCAGCAGGAGTAGACACTGAAAACTGAAAAAAAAAAAACCTCATTGCTTAAAATGTATAAACAAGGGACGCCTGGGTGGCTCAGTGGGTTAAGCCGCTGCCTTCGGCTTGGGTCATGACCCCAGGGTCCTGGGATCGAGTGCCACATCGGGCTCTCTGCTCGCCGGGGAGCCTGCTTCTCCCCTCCCCTCTCTGCCTGCCTCTCTGCCTGCTTGTGTGATCTCTGTCTGTCAAATAAATAAAAAAAAAAAATGTATAAACAAGCACCTGTCTCCTAGAAGGAGAGATTTGATGCACATGGAGGCAAACCATCCACGAGTTTCAGGTAAACCTAATTTTACTTCAGTTGTGCAAAGTAAAGAGCTGTGGTCTAGGAACTAAAGTGCTCTTCATAATTCTATAACATTTGTCTTCATGCTGGAAAGAACCGTGTCTGAATATTGTGTTTCCTTTAGATTCCCGTCTAGAGAAATGTTTGCTTCCTAGATTCCAATTGTCCCATGTAATTACTTTTGCATATTCTTGGGCCATATCTGTAGTTATACCGTTTATACCATTAACTGCCCACAGGAAGTCAAAAAACCCTGAAATATTATGCAAGCCTGTTCATCCCTTCATGGTGCAGGAGAAATTGTTCAAGGACCCATGCTGATCTTGGTGCAGCTTGACACCAACCGGACTGTTGATAGCACATGGTTTTATTCAAGACGGAATATCCTGGACTCTGATAACACGACTGATACTGGGTTGCTGTCTTCTTATATACCATAATACCTAGAGTACTGAAAACACATGAAACACTTCTTGAATAGATTAAATAAACTATGTTTGGAGGGATGAAAAAGCAAGACCACATCTATGGCTGAGAATGGGGATTCCACTGAAGATAATAGAATTTCTAGTCTGCTAGGAAGAATTCTCTCCACGGAGAGGAAACAGGACTATAGGATATAGATGAAGGGAAGTGGAATTCTACTCTGAACTGCAAATAATTTAATGCCTGCACTCCAGGCATTGGTGTACTGTATCTGGCTTGTGTTGTGCTGGTTCTTGGCTGGCAAAAACCGGCTGCCAAGTTTTCAAGAATCTTGCAAGCTGGTTGTTAGACTGTTAGTACCTTAACATTGGCTCTGGTGGGAATATTTACACTATGGAAATCTACTAGATAGGAGCAAACATAGAAATGGGCTTTTTCTAGCAGGTAAAAGCAAACACTGAAACGGGCTTCTCTCCCCCTAGAGAGTTAATTGTTCAACATCTATAGATACATTACTGACTCTGGGTAAAAGAGATGGGCTCAAACACATCCCTCATTTACCTGGGACAGTCTCATTATACTGCCATTTTCCTGATATAAGTATTAAAAGCTCACCTTTCACTGCTGACAAGTGTCTAGTTTGCACAATAAATATTTGGTTATTCTAGTCCAAGGTCACTCCTTTTACCGAGCGGTAAACTAGCCCTGCAGTCTGGCTGGTGGCCAGGCTCAGAGACTCCTAGTGTAAGACCCTATTTGGGACTTGGACCAACAGAGTTTGAGAAATACCAGATACAACTATCCACTTGCTGAACATCTTTAACTCTTTCTCCGAAACACGGGTACTAATTAAAAGTCCATTTTCAAAGAAATAATTTTCACTAGTTTTAAAGGGAATAATTATGATGCCTTAAATCCCAGCCCAGATCCTATATTCTTTTTGCAGAAAAATATAACAATTAAATTATACAAATTTGTATAAGTAACAAAGAACAATTTGAAAATAAATGAACGTGATTTTTGTGTAAAGCATAATGTAATGAAGGTTTATTGTACTTGCCAAAAGATGAATTAAGGACCTCATGGTGGGTAGAGGAGGAGGAAGCAGGGGAACCTAAGGAACTTTCAGCCAGACATTCAAGATCAGAGTGAGACACACTTGATAATAATTTTCTCTTTCTTATTTATTTATTTGTTAGAGAGAGAGAGAGAGCGAGCACAGGCAGTCAGAGAGGCAGGCAGAGGCAGAGGGAGAAGCAGGCTCCCTGCTGAGCAAGGAGCCCGATGTGGGACTCGATCCCAGGATGCTGGGATCATGACCCAAGCCGAAGGCAGCCGCTCAACCAACTGAGCCACCCAGGCGTCCCGATAATTTTCTCTTTCTTGAGACTACAACTAGAAATAGCTTCTTTTGTGGACATGATTGATTTCCCAGAATATACGACTGATTCAGACTTTATCTTCTCATAATTTGCGAAAATTCCATACCCAATATGATGAACTCTCCCTTAAAAACATTCAAAGTATTTTGTTCTTTCTCCTTCTCCCCGCCCCCCACCCCCGAAATGTAGTTTTATCATGGGAACAGGACCCATGGGCAGAAAGAGTTGCCTTCTTTCTCCCTTTTCATTTTGCTTATCACACCCATCTTTTCTGAATGGCTAGGTTTCTCATTCTTCTCTTCTTTCTGTACCATTTCCTTTCCACCAATATTTGAACATTTTGAAGGCTCATGCTGCTTTGTACTTGTGATGCTCTTAAAAATAAAATTGTAGGGGCGCCTGGGTGGCTCAGTGGGTTAAAGCCTCTGCCTTCGGCTCATGATCTCAGGGTCCTGGGATGGAGCCCCACATCCGGCTCTCTGCTCAGCGGGGAGCCTGCTTCCTCCTCTCTCTCTGCCTGCCTCTCTGCCTACTTGTGATCTCTCTCTCTGTCAAATATATAAATAAAATCTTAAAAAAATAAAATAAAAATAAAATTGTAATACGAAAGACCCTTTAGGACAAAAGGAAGGCTAAACAGAAAAGCACTTCAGAACACTGAAGAATCCCTCTCACTTAATGGACATGAAAAACACACACAATACAAGTCAAACATAGCACATAATTCACACCTGTTCCACATGATAGAAATTTAACTAGAAATTGTTGTGTCAAGTGAGTTGGTGAGTGGGTCTTTGTTTAAAATGATAATGTCAAAATACTGCTGCTTGTAGAATATTTGTTTAATGTTTTTGAGTGAAAATATGCTGTACTGGAAAAATGACTTGTCAGAAAAGTGGCATTATAGCTATTGTGGTGAAAAGTTGTATACTGAACAGTCACTATGGGTCAAGAATGATAAATACAAAAAATTTACTCTGATGTGTTGAAATTGCATTCTGAAATCTTTAAGCATTTAAGTCTTGTCCAATGTTCCAGCCAAGTCTTAGCTGTCACCATTGGTAATGGGAGGAAGTGTGCATGCCCACGTTTAAAATACAGCAATAGGAAAGAAGGGGGTACAACTTAGAATAAGAGGGAACTAGACATCCTCAAGTCTTCTAAAGAGAAGATGAACAGGTCAGATATAAAGGCCTACGAGTCCGATGGAATCAAACTTCCCAACAGCCACATGGGAAGCTACAAGACAATGGGGAAAGAGCCTTTAGAATTATAAGGAAAAAATATTACCAATCCTGGAATTGTTTCTAGATTATTCACTTGATTTTTTAAAAAGATAATATCAGTTCATAGCTCTGTGATTATATGTATTCTTAACCCCTCTCAAGCCTAAAAAGTAATCTCATGGGAACACTGAATCTGGCCTGTTTTTAACATTAAAATCATTGTAAAGTGTTGCCTGTGACAGACTTTATGACAGGATGCCCTGGGAAGTTGTGAGGTCTTCCTTGAGGAGCCCTGCCCCCTCTCCTACCTGCCTCCCAAGGAGAATTCATTTTCCTTTTTCAGAACTCCAATGTCACTTATTTTGTGTTATGATTAATTGTCTCCTCATTAGATTGTAAGGATCAGAAACTCAGCTTAATCATCTCACTACCCCCGCTTGCCTACCATAGGACCTTGAACATGGTAGGGGCTCAATAGCTATGAGCTGAATGCTCTTACACCTGGAGTAATTTTTTATCTTTGGAAATCTGTTGAAAAACTTTTCCATTATTTCAGACCTCCTCCCCAACACCACTTCTCCCTCAAAGTAAGGGAGTGTTCCTCTCAAACCATGATTTCCTACAATTTGTTGCATAGGGAAAAACAAAATTAATGTTGAAATCCCAAGGTCCGATCACACTTCAATCATTAAGAGAAATAACTATTTGCTACACTCAATTCATTATTCATTACTCATAAATATTTGAATTGAATCGCTACAAATGAGATTTGGTAATAAAATATGCAATTTGAAGTCTTGTTTTCTATCAGAATAATTGATTTCAGAACTTTTTAGAGCTTCAAGGGCACTTTTTTACTGAGTTGTACAATGAATGTCGCCAGTTTGACCCTCACGCTGGTGAGCATTCATTCCTTGGAATTGGAAAAGTATATCCATTTAGCTTCCCTAGGCCACATGACCAGAAGGTGCTATCTGCCATTTCTTTTTATGAAGATATAGTACTATAAAAGTAGGAGTGCACTAGTGGGAGTATAAATCAGTTCAACCTCAAATCTGTACCAAAAATCTTTTCTTTTTAGTTTTTATTTATTCATTTAAGTTATCTCTACACTCAATGTAAGGCTCCAACACATTACCTGAGATCAAAAGTCACATGCTTTTCCTACTGAGCAAGCCAGGCATCCCTATAACAAAAATCTTAATTGCATGTATACATTTGACCCCTAATTTCTACTCTTAAGACTTTATTTTATGAAAAAGTATGCACACATGCAAATAAGTGCATATTATATGTACATTTAAAAAATAATATTAGTGATTATGATAGTCCAATAAGTAGAAATAACCTATAAACCAGCACTAAGTTTGCATAAATAAATTGCATTGCAACCACATAATGAAATGCTACATAGCCTTAAAATATTCTCTTGTCAATAGGTGAAAAACTAAGTTTCAAAAGACAGAAAGAAAAAAAAGAAGGAAAGAAGGAAGGAAAGACCTGGAAATCTCTATACCAGAGGTCTATATTTCAGTGGTCTTTTCCTGAGTAAGAGTGCAGGTACTTTTTAATATCTTCTAGGTGTTTTTCTGCTTTTCCAGGATTTTAGACAATAATAGTTTTTTTAAAATCAGGCAACAGATTTTAATAAATAAAAATTCAAAACAACCCAGGGCATACCCTAATGTAAACTATGGACTTTGGGTGATAATGCTTTGTCATTGTGGGTTTACCAGTTGTAACAAATGTATCTATCACTTTGGTAGGGAATGTTGATAGTGAAGGAAGCTATACATGCGTGAAAGTAGGGACTATATGGAATGTCTCTGGACCTTCCACTCAATTTTGCTGTAACCTAAGACTGCTCTAAAAATGGAAGTTTATTAAAATAAGTATAGATAAATACATAGGAAATAAAAGGGGGAGAAAGTCAAAGCATAGGTACTGATGTTGGGTCAAGTAGCAGATTCAGTAACTAATCTCCTGATTTTTTTTTTTTAATTTATTTTTTAGAGAGAGAGAAAGTGCGAGCTCAGGCAGACAGAGTGGTAGACAGAGGCAGAGGTAGAAGCAGGCTCCCCGCCAAGCAAGGAGCCCTATGTGGGACTCGATCCCAGGATCGCTGGGATCATGACCCGAGCCGAAGGCAGCCGCTTAACCAACTGAGCCACCCAGGTGTCTTTATTCTGCTGGTCTCTTTTTACTCTCTAAATCACATCTCACATCTTCTTCTTTTTTTTTTAAAGGTTTTATGTATTTATGTATTTATTTTTTTTTTTATGTATTTATTTGAGAGAGAGAGAGCATGAGAGGAGAGAGGCCAGCAGGAGAGGTCAGTGGGGACTCTATCCCAGGACTCTAGGATCGTGACCTGAGCAGATGGCGTTCGCCTAACCAACTGAGCCACCCAGGGGCCCTCTAAATCATGTCTTTTTTAAAACATTGGAACCATGCATAATTTTAAGTCTGTATTTTATATAGTTCTTTAAATAATTTATGAAATTTTACTATTTAAGAGAAATAAAAATGTCTCAAATTTGAAAAAAAAATGATTTAGAGTAGAACTTCATTGTGATGTAATAATTAAACCACCTTCTGGGAAGTATCCAGCATTTCTAAGAAAATGTTTTAAGCAATTTTCGGATAGACTTTGGTTAGGCTCTTTAAGCCAGGACTCCTTGGAGAAATGACTGATCTCAGATTTAGAGCAGGAAATGTCTAAAATGATTCTAGAATATCTTGTCCTAACCAGAAAGCAAAGAAACTGTGAAAGATGACTGTTGGTCACATCAAAAGGATACAGGAACCAACTTGAAGAGGCTTCCATTGACAAAAGTGATAATTTGAACATTAAAAAGAATGATAACCACAATGAATTGAACATATCATCAGGTGTGAAAGCTTAAGTATTCATATATAGTTAACACTAAATCACACTGAACATCTTTGGGGATGCCAGAGAACCAACTCATTTGCCCACTAACAAAATTTTCCCACCTCTCCATAAGAACTGTACCTCAGGGGGGCACCTGGGTGGCTCAGCGGGTTAAAGCGGCTGCCTTTGGCTCGGGTCATGATCCCAGGGTCGTGGGATCAAGCCACGCATCGGGCTCTCTGCTCTGCGGACAGCCTGCTTCCTCCTCTCTCTCTCTCTCTGCCTCTCTGTCTACTTGTGATCTCTATCAAATAAATAAATAAAATCTTAAAAAAAAAAAAAAGAACTGTACCTCAGGGAAATCATGTGCGAAAATTCTTCCTTGTGGAAGAATTCTAGATTGAAAATATAGAACGTTTAATACAGTTACAACATCACCACACATCCCTTAATGAAATAATAGCTCTAGGAAATGATCATTAATGGCTGTGAAAATCATTAGGTGAAAAGTTGGTGGGCAACTTTATAAAGAAAAGATCAGGTCAATAAACTAGAAACCAAAGATCAATCTTAACATCACAAAAAGAGAGAGCATTAATTACATTCCATGCCTCTGGGTGTAATAGAATGTATATTACCACCAATAAACTATTTTGGGGGGAAAAATCAGAAATGATAATCAAGGCCCTGTGTCTAACCAGTTTACAGGAAATTAAGAGAATTGAAGAACATTGTAGGGTGGGGGTAAAGGGGAAGGAGACAACTGGCAATATTCAGAAAATGGGAAGTATAAATATAGATAACCTACGTTCTTCAACATCAGCAACAAAGTGACAGAGAGAGAGACAGGGAGACTATAGGTTAAAAGAGACCTAAGAAATATATCAACCATGTGCAATGGGAAGAAGACATTGTTTGTATCCTATAGAACAAAACAATTTGTTCTATAGGATACAAAGACAGACATTCATGAGATGATAGAAGAAGTTGAAACACTGGCTGGATATTATATTATTTAATGATATGAAGGAAATATTGTGAATGTTTTTTGGCAATGCTAAAGGGGAGAATGAGAGAGAGAGGAGATCTTGGAAATACAAACTCAAATTCTTTGGGGTGGAAAATTTCCCTCTAAACTCTTAAGATTCTCCAGCTGCATCTGCAAAGTAAACTGACAAAAGACAGATTAGCAGGTCAAAAGGCATACACATTTATTTGATGTTAAACATTTTTGCAGAGCATGAAGGGACTGCATAGAGTGAAGAACGCCCCCCCCCTCAAAGAAATGGGTAGGCTTGGAGGCATTTATACCAATCTGCCAAGAGAGGATAAATTTTTTTTTAAAGATTTATTTATTTATTTGACAGAGAGAGATCACAAGTAGGCAGAGAGGCAGGCAGAGAGGGAGGGGGAAGCAGGCTCCCTGCTGAGCAGAGAGCCCGATGCGGGACTTGATCCCAGGACCCTGAGATCATGACCTGAGCTGCAGGCAGCGGCTTAACCCACTGAACCACCCAAGCGCCCAAGAGAGGATAAATTAAAAGAGAAGTGACAAGACAAAGGAAAGAGGCTTTGAGCTTCAAGAAGTGGCAAATTGGGGTGCTTGGGTGGCTTAGCGGGTTAAGCCTCTGCCTTCAGCTCAGGTCATGATCTCAGGGTCCTGGGATCCAGCCCCACTTCGGGCTCTCTGCTCAGCGGGTAGCCTGCTTACCCCCCTCTCTCTTTGCCTGCCTCTCTGCCTACTTCTGATCTCTCTGTCAAATAAATCAATAAAATCTTTAAAAAAAAAAAAAGAGGTTGCAAATTGTAGGAAGGCAAGTAAATGGGGGAAACTAGTGGTATATAAAGGCTGGTTTGCAAGGTTTGTTTGTGTAAACTCTTTCTTGGTGTCCTTTCTCCTCAGGTTGTTATTCTCTCCCTGGTATGGGAAAGAGGCAAGCATCTTTGGAAGGAGGATCTATGGTGACTTCAGGAAGATAGAAGGATGGCAGACAGTTCATCCTGTGTCTTTTTCAATCCTCATGCTACAAGTGGCATATTTTGGGTGGCATATTCTTTTTTTTTTTTTAAAGATTTTATTTATTTATTTATTTGTCAGAGAGAGCGCGAGCACAGGCAGACAGAGTGGCAGGCAGAGGCAGAGGGAGAAGTAGGCTCACCGCCGAGCAAGGAGCCCGATGTGGGACTCAATCCCAGGATGCTGGGATCATGACCTGAGCCGAAGGCAGCCGCTTAACCAACTGAGCCACCCAGGCGTCCCTGGGTAGCATATTCTGATCTCCTACATATCCATAGGTGAAATCTGGAATTCATTTTAAAATGATCCAGTTTGAAAAAAATAATAATAAATTAAGTAAGTAAATAAAAAAGCAAGTTTGGGAAGGGGAGTATACAGGATTATATATAAATAAGATTGGTTATATATTGATATACTTTTAATCAAGGTGATAAGTACCAGGTCATTATACTATTTAATATTTAAGCCACAATAAAATGTTTTAAAATAAAGAGGTCTTATAAATATCAGATTTTCCAGGTGCCTGGGTGGCTCAGTGGGTTAAACCTCTGCTCAGTTCATGGTCTCAGGGTCCTGGGATAGAGCCCCGCATTGAGCTCTCAGCTTAGTGGAGGGCCAGCTTCCCCCCGTCTCTCTGCCTTCCTCTCTGCCTACTTGTGATCTCTCTCTCCTTCTCTCTGTCAAATACATAAATTCTTTTTTTAAAAGCTCTGCTTAAAAAAAAAAAAGATTTCCCCACACAGTGTTGTGAAGAATAACTTGCACACGGGAAGTGTAATAACTTGATAGGTGGGTTGTGAGTAGGTTTTCACAGTGAGTTCAAGTGTAGCTTAGTAAGACTAAAACATATCATTATAGTAAAAACAATAATAAAAGAGCCTTCAGTCCATCAGCAAATATTTGTTTTTTTATTGAAGGATAATTGACATACAATATCATATTAGTTGTAGGTGTACTTCACAGAGATTCAGAATTTTTATACATTTTGACAGGATCCCCGCAATCAGCCTAGTTACCACACATCACCATACAGAGTTATTACAGTGCTGTTGACTGTATTCCCTACGTAACAATTATGTATTGTTGACAGTATCATTTAGGTCAGCACTCTGAAACTAGATCTCTAGAAGCTGAAGGGGAACAGAATAGAACAGTAATAGTCTAGTTAAATTTACAAAAGAAAAAGCCGAGAAAGAGGGAGCTTCATCAAGAAATTAAAAGCCATTTCTCCACGGTCAAGGCAACCAGAATCTCTTCCAAATTTTAGGGCAGTAATTCTGACAAAAGCCTGTTAGATACTGGTGAGTTTGAAGCTGAAGCAATGGGAAAATTAGAACAACTTGGAACTTCAAACTGAGTTAATCAGTGGTTGAAAAGATTAAACAATTGAGATGATGGGAGAGGGAGTGGTATAAGAGCTCTATATCCTCATTTATCACTCCTGAAGTCAGTAAGTTACGTCTAAAATTGATAAATGACGAAACAATGGTATAATGAAAGTACTAATAGACAACCTATATCTAAGTTCTTGACATGTAATGATTCATCTGCTCCTCTCAAGGATGCTATGAGGTAGAAATTATTCTATCTCCTTAAGCGTGTTATTTAAATCAACAAAGGTAAGTATTAAGGATGCAGCTAATACGTAAACAGTGGTTTCTTCTGGAGGTAGAAATATTTATTTTTGTATCAAAGCAGGACTGGTGTCCTTATGTAGAGGGAAATTTGGACACAGAGACAGACACATGCAGAGGGAAGACTATGTGAAGACACAGGGAGACTGTCACGTGAAGATGGAGGACAGGAGTTATGCTGCCCTAAACGAAAGAACACGTGGGGCCACCACAAGCCAGGAAGCATATCCCCCCCCAGGAGGAAGAAGGATTCCCTTATGCTTTCCAAAGGAGCAGAGTTCTGCTGACACCTTGATTTTGAACTTCTAGCCCCCCAGAACTATGAAACAATGAATTTCTATTATTTTAAGCTACCCACTTTGTGGCTTTGGGTTTCCTGCTTCTTTCCCCCACTCAAAAATAGATTGGGGATCTATCCAATGGGACACTTTAGAGCGTGAATTGGAGACCCAGTATAAACTGGGTAAACTGGGATGAATGTCACCTAGTACGTATAAAACTACCTCCTTTTAATTTTATTTTTAAAGATTTTACTTATTTATTTTGGAGGAAGAGAGCATGGTTGGGGGAGGGGGAAGAGGAGCAGAGGGAGAGGGACAAGCCGTCTCTGTGCTGAGCCTGGAGGCTGATCTGGAGCTGATCCCATGACCCCCACCCAAATCATGACCTGAGCCAAAATCAAGAGTTGGATGCCCAACTGACTGAGCCATCCAGGTGCTCCAAAACCACCTCCTTTTAAAATGCTCCATAATTATACTGCATAATATAGCTACAGTTTTTCAGTCATTCTTCTTGCAATGGACCTGTTACTTGCTTCTCATGTTTCATTGTAACAGTGATTGCTTTTTTTTTTTTTTTTTTTTTTAGGGGGTTTGGGGGGGGGGGACGGAAGGAGAGAGAGAATTATAAGCAACGCAGGGCTGAATCTCACAACCCTGAGCTCATGACCTGAGCCGAGATCAAGAGTTGGATGCTGGACCGACTGAGCCACCCAGCCACCAGCCACCAGCCACAATGACTGCCTTTTTATGAGTTTTCCTGCATATGTGTGTTAGTGCTTTTCTAGCTTAGGTGCATAGAAGTGGAACTGGTGGGTCATATGGTTTATGAATTTTCAAATTACCCTCAAAGTTGACTGACCAATTTCACCTTCACCAATAATGTGGGAGAATATCTATTTTCCTATAATGTCACGAAACCTGATATGGTCAACTTTGTAATGTTTACCAATATGCTGGTTGAAGAGTGACATTTCATACTTGTTTCCAGAATAAATTTCACTTATTTCCCTGATTACCAGTGAGGTTTAACATCTTCTTATATGTTTATTGACTATTTATGTTTTGTCTCCTATAAATTATTTGTTCATAACATTTGCTTACTTTCTATTAAGTTCTGTTTTTCCTATTGATGTAAAGGAATATATATGTATATTATATTTATATAAACATATTCACACATATATACATATATGAATATATATATTCTGGCTTATAAACCTTTGCTGGTTATATACAGTGCAAATATTTTCTATCTGTTTATACATTTCTTTAACTCTGTGGTATTTTCTTTTAATCATACAGAAAATTAAAATTTCTAGAGTAGTGAAAGTTATCAATAAATCACCTTTTTTCCCCCTTTGTTTTTGAATCTTATTTAAGAGGAACATCTTTCTTACTTTTAAGCTATCAACAAATTATTCTGTATATTTCCTCCATTACTTTTATCATTTTGTTTTTAATTTGATTTTTTACAACTGTGTGCCTGCATTATATCAATACAAATTTTATTTATTTGTTTGTTTGTCTATTGGTTTTATTTACACTCAAGTTAGTTAACATATAGTGTATTATTAATTTCAGGGTAGAATTTTGTGACTCATCAGTTGCATATAACACCCAGTGCTCATTACATTAAGTGCCTTCCTTAATGTCCATCACCCATGTTAACACATTTTTAACTTATACACATACAAATAAGAAAAAAAATACGATATAAAAAAATAGGATTTTGAACGAGTCAGAAAGACGTGGGCTAGAACCCATTCTGCCACTTTCTAGTCACATGACCTTGGGTAGATGACCAATTATAACTTCATAGGGGTTTTGAAAAATGAATGAAATAAATACATATGGAAGGAGTTCGATAAATCATATCACTACTTTCTTTTTAAAAGTTAATCAGTGATGGTTGTACAACATTGTGAATGTACTTGCTGTCCCTGAATTGTATACTGAAAAATGAATGAAATGGTGGGGTGCCTTGGTAACCCAGTTGGTTAAGCATCTGACTCCTGATTTCAGCTCAGGTAGTGATCTCAGGGTGGTGAGATTGAGCCCCATGCTGGGCTCTGTGCTCAGTGCAGAGTCTGCTTAAGACTGTCTCTCCCTTTCCCTCTGACCCTCCCACCTCTCTACAATAAATAAATAAATCTTTTAAAAAATGAATGAAGTGGTAAATCTTACATTTTACTCTGATTCTTTTGGGCAGTTGACCAAAGTTAACTCAAAATTTTATCAAAGACTCTAGGATATTTGACTTTTAAAAAGAAAATTTTATTATTTATAAAGAAAAAAAAACATCTGATCTTAGCCTATGATAATAAAGAAATATCTGAAAGGAGAAAAGGGAGAAAATGTATAAATATTTAATACGAATTGACTGATACAAAATTTTAACTAGCATAAAAAAATCTTATGGATAGTAAATGGCTTTGGAGGAAAAGATCATTTATAAATAATACCAGTATAAAATACTACAGCTTACTTTAGGGCCATTATAACAAGAGTTTTTAGTCTAAGGACCATAGAGAAAATGCTAATGGAAGACAACCGGACCCTTATCTTACACCTTACACAAAAAATCAACTCAAAATGAATTAAAGACTTAAACATAAAACTTCTTGCAGAAAACACAAAGAAAAAGCTTGACAAGAGCAATGGCCACGTTTCTGCATATGTCATGAAAAACACAGACAACAAAAGCAAAAACAGATTAAGTGGGATGACATCAAACTAAAAAGATTCTGCATGGCAAAGGAAACAATTAACACAAAGAAAAAGAAACCTACAGAACAGGAGAAAATGCTGGCAAACCATGTATCTGGTAAACAATTAATACCCAAAATACAGCAAAACCAAAATGAAACAAATGATTTTAAAAATGGAAAAAGGAATTGAATAGATATTTCTTCAAAGAAGAGATATAGATGGCCAGCAGGTATATGAAAACATTCTCACATCACTAATTATCAGGGAAAGTCAAGTCAAAACCATAATGAAATATCCCCTTATATGTTGGGATGGCTGCTATCAAGAAGAAGAAGGAGAAGCAGAAGAGGAAGAAGGAGGAGGAGGAGAAGTAGAAAAGATAATAGGATTTTTTGAGAATGTGGGGGAAAGGGAACCCTTTATACTATTGGTAGGAATGTAAACTGGTGCAGCCTCTATGGAAAAGAATATGGAGTTTCCTCAAAACAAAAACAAAAATCGCTAATGGAAGACAGACACAATAGCACTTTATAATGGTTACATGAACACAAGGTAATACTTGAAAATATGTGTGGCAGACTCCTTAGGGAAAAGTGGCAGCAAAGCCCGGGTTGGTAACAAAGAAAGCTGTCAATACAGAGAAGCAGAGACTTTCCTCCATTAGAATTCCCTGTACATAAAGAAGAAATTTTATTTGCAAAAGATTCCACAAAAGGATTTGCAATCCTAAAAACAATAGCAACAAAACTACACTTAATTTAGCAAGAATAATGAAAAGAGGAAAATATCATAAAACGTAACCAAATAGACATTTCTAAGTATTTCAGGTTCACGAACATTCCAGAAACACCCGAGGTGAAGATATTATAATGATAAGTAATAAAATTCATTCATTGTGGAGTTTTTTTCACCAACCTCTATGAAGACTTTGAAAAACCATCAGGAGCTGTGGGCCACATAACATGATAAAATTTAAGTTTTAACTTATGTTCAATTTGGCTCTTCAGCTTCTCACATTTTGACTTGAAAAATAGACTTACCTTCCCCCCCCAAGAAAAAAGCCTAACTCTTATTATAAGAATGATTGAAAAATTTAAAATATCCCTCTGAAATACTAGTATGGAATAAAATCCTAGAATAACTAAAGGTAGTGTATACATACAAGGGGATATTATTCAACCATAAGAAAAGAAGGAAATCTTGCCATCTGTGACAACATGGATGGACATCGAGGGCATTAGCCTAAGTGAGTAAGTCAGACGGAGAAAGACAAATACCATATGATCTTACTCGTATTTAGTATCTAAACAAACAAGAAATAAGCCAAAAAAAAAACAAACCCACAAATAACCAAACAAACAAAACCCCCCAAACCCCGAGGTCATAGATACAGAGAATAGATTCATGGTTGCCAAAGGTGGGGGGTCAGGAGTTAGGGGTAGGTGAAACGGGTGAAGGGGGTCAAAAGGCATGGACTTTTAGTTATTAAAAAAAATAAGGGGGGCGCCTGGGTGGCTCAGTGGGTTAAAGCCTCTGCCTTCGGCTCAGGTCATGATCCCGGGATCCTGGGATCAAGCCCCGCATCGGGCTCTCTGCTCAGTGGATAGCCTGCTTCCTCCTCTCTCTGCCTGCCTCTCTGCCTGCTTGTGATCTCTGTCTGTCAAATAAATAAATAAAATCTTAAAAATAAAATAAGGTATGGGGCTGTAATGTACTGCATGGTGACTATAGTTGATAATGTATTACATATTTGAAAGATGCTGATAGACTTAGAAGTTTAGAAGTTCTCATGACAAGAAAAAAATTTATAACTCTCTATGGTGATGGTTGTTAACTAGACTTATTGTGGTGCTCATTTTGCAATACATACAGATACCGAATAAGAAATTGATTTAAAGGGACGCCTGGGTGGCTCAGTTGGTTAAGCAGCTGCCTTCGGCTCAGGTCATGATCCCAGCATCCTGGAATCGAGTCCCACATCGGGCTCCTTGCTTGGCAGGGAGCCTGCTTCTCCCTCTGCCTCTGCCTGCCACTCTGTCTGTCTGTGCTCGCTCTCTCTCTCTCTCTCTCTCTCTAACAAATAAATAAATAAATAAAATCTTAAAAAAAAATTGATTTAAAAAAAAGAATTGACGAAAAAAGAAATGTCCACCGGTCAGGTGACAAGAGGTACACAAAAATACGTCCAGGTACTACTTACTTGAGTACATTTAGAACAACTCCCTGTGAGAACCACAAACAGGGACGCCTGGGTGGCTCAGTGGGTTAAAGCCTCTGCCTTTGGCTCAGGTCATGATCTCAGGGTCCTGGGATCCAGCCCCATGTGGGGCTCTCTGCTCAGCGGGAAGCCTGCTTCCCCTCTCCCTCTGCCTGCCTCTCTGCCTACTTGTGATCTCTCTTTCTGTGTCAAATAAATAAAAAATAATTTAAAAAAACTAAAAAAAAAAAAGATTCTCTTAAAAAAAAAAAAAAGAGGGACACCTAGGTGGCTTAGTTGGTTAAGCGGCTGCCTTCGGCTCAGGTCATGATCCCAGTGTCCTGGGATCGAGTCCCACCCACATCGGGCTCCTTGCTCAGCAGGGAGCCTGCTTCTCCCTCTGCCTCTGCCTGCCACTCTGTCTGCCTGTGCTCACTCCCGCTCTCTCTCCCTCTCTCTCTGACAAAAATAAATAAATAAAATCTTAAAAAAAAAAAAAAAAAAGAACCACAAACAGAAAAGTCTGCATGTTATACAGAGCATGCATCCTTAAGTGCTTGAAAAGGTAGTTTTGATACACTTCTAGCTGAACGGATCTTCTGGGAATATAATGCTTGAATATAATGTCACAGAGTCTCAGTTTTCTTATTTACCTTGAGAAAATTAAATATTTTCCAACACTAAACTTCAATGATTCTTGTTGTTTTTAAAATGTTGCATTTGACATTTAGAATATGAAAGAGAGAGGCCCTCTTTGTTCATTCAATTAGTTGAATAAACTATTAAAATTAGAGTTAGTTTATGCGCCCAAACACCTCAAAATATTGAGCGGTTATAAAGTTTTTATAGCTGATGAATAATTAGTGAGGACTTTACTTCAATAAGGAATAAAAAAAAAAGTGGCTAAGTCTTTTCATTTGTAGTTCTGATGGAAGGCGGAGTACAGAGTATATAATTTATTATACATAATAATCTCAGGGACAGCTGGGAAGCACAAAACTCATCTAAAAGGGATTGCATTTTTATTCACGTACATGCAATTTACTCAAGAGTGGATTATTTTTTAATTGTATGTGTTTGAAGGAATTCAGATATATCAAAAGAGATGAAACAATAACATATGCCTCGCTCTGCGAGCTTCTAAAAAATACAGCAGACAATAAGATACTGCGTTGTCAACTTACCAGTTCTCTTTTGTAATGCCCCACCACCATCTGTCCGTGTTTTCTAGGACAGACCTGGTTTTAATATCCTTTCCAATCATCTCCATAAACTTGTACAATTCTCTAGGAATTCAAATATTTTGAATATTTTGGCAAGTGGGAAGTGAATACATCAAGTTAGTATCCATTAAAATAAAAACATATACCACCAACAAGAAAAAGTGGGAAGTCACCAGGGACAGAGAATGACGAGCTTAAGAAACACCTAGACTGTTTACAGGAACTCATGCATGCCCGTGAGGTGTCTACCCATAGTATCATTAGAGACCCAGGGGGCTATGGAGGATGAGCACATATTCCATTCAGCACCCCAAATCTCAGGACACAAATAAACATGGCTCCACCTCTGTTAGTCGCTCCGTTTCCGGCCATCTGTTCTGGTAATTGCTTTTCCTTCCTCATTGTAGTTTTCAGGGTCTGGACAGGCTTATCCTGTTTCCTCCGGATGGCATTTTTGTTTGGAGTCAGTTCCTGAATCTTCTTCCTGTTCCTTCACATCCGTTCTTGTCTGGCCTCTCAGTTGCGCTGTCAATGACTTACACACAACATGCTAATCATGGTCCAATATCCAACCTGACTTTTTGGTATGATGGCTGGAATATTCTGGCACTCAACTTTAATATCATTTATATATATATACATATATATATGTATATATATATACTTGTACCACTGCACACACAAACCTTCAGGACATTAAGAAGAGCACGGTCGACTGGTGGAATGACTAAGTGCTTTAAACACAGTAAGGTACTTGAAGTTGTGCAACTGTGTACAGACAACTGATAAAATTCTACTTGAAAAGTTAACAAAACAGGAGAGAGCAGGTGGTTCTGTGTTGTTGTTGGGGCAATAGGTGGGTGGGATGTATTTCTCTGAAGTGCCCGGTCTACACCTATGAACTGGAAGAGAAGGAATCAAAGCTGGGGGAAGTCATTAGCAAAAATCCAACTCACTCACAGGAAAAGGGGGATTCATTTACAGCTATGGGGATAGATGGGGGGAATCACCATGAAAGATCAAGTCCAAATAGGGGAAGCTGAGAGACCATTCTCCAAGAGTTTCCTCATTTCTGCACAACTTGCAACCAGGGTGCTGATTGCCTTATGTTCTAAACTGTGTTTTCAGGGATGCTTCTATAGCAAATTACCTTGGAAGATACAGTGTCCCTTCAGAGCAAAAGACAAGTTGGCCTACTGTCTAGTGTAGGAAAAGTAATGTTTGCTGTAGCAAAGGACACACGTGTGTACAATCCTATAGGGCATTGTAAAAAAGAAAAAAAAATTCTTATTTCCTAGACTCAAGGTATCTTTCCTGCAAGAGAACCCACTGCATGTGTAGGTGTAAACTGAACTTTGTGTCACCCCATGGGAATAGAGACATGGGGAAATGGTGCAAAAATGTTATTAGTCGGGCTACTGCACTAGCGATGAGTACTACGCAGTCTTCCACTTCCTACCCAGGAGTCTCCAATCTTCTACCAGTGTCCACGAAACTGTGGCAGGCTAACTAGATATCATGTACGGTAGAATCTCAGATCCTCTAAAGTTCTCCATGGGGACCCAAGCTCAAGTATTAAGATTATTGGGCACCTAGTCCTGGAAAATTGAGATCGTGGGGTGGAAATGCCAGATACGGAGCCAGAGGATTTCACAGTTTTCATTTCAAGCCACAGAAGAGCATTTCTTAAGTCTAATCCCTCATGGAATGGAACCACAAGATTCTAGACAAGAGCCAGTTTTCTAACGGGGATTTGGCAGTGGTAGGTGGTCTTGTGGCAATTATGTTGAGAAATCCTACATACCCAAAAAATCTGGCTAGCAGAGATCAGGTAGCTTTGCAGAATGGAGAATCAGGGGCGCTGCTGTCTTACAGCATCAGAGACATTCTTGGCCCTTCAGTCTGTGGATCCTTCTGATTTACAGCTACAGGCTCTACATGGGCCCTACAAGGTTTCTTAGGACGAGAGGGGCTCAAACTGTAGATTGCTGAGTGCTCATTTTGCATAGCAAATATGAAACAGAAGCCTATCATCAGATACTGGAGTGGGAATTGGCAAATTTTTTTCTTAAATATTTCAGCCTTTGTGGACCATACAGTCTCTGTAGCGAGTATAGAACTCTGCTATTTATTTATTTTTAAATATTTTATTTATTTATTTGTCAGAGAGAGAGAGAGAGAGCAAGCAAGCACAGGCAGACAGAGTGGCAGGCAGAGGCAGAGGGAGAAGCAGGCTCCCCGCCAAGCAAGGAGCCCAATGTGGGACTTGATCCTATGACGCCCGGATCATGACCTGAGCCGAAGGCAGCTGCTTAACCAACTGAGCCACCCAGGCGTCCCAGAACACTACTGGTTAAATTAACAAACTGCTAGTATAAAGCAAAAGCCACCGTAGACAATACCAATGGGCGTAGCTATATTCGAACACAACTTCACTTACAGAAATAGGGAGCAGCTGGATTTGGGCTGCAGATGGTAGTTTAATGACTCTGGAACAGGAGGGCTGCTTCATGCAGGCTGACTTCTTTAATGTGGGACCTCAGCAGTGCCTCAGGACCCTGAGCTCAGAAGGGCCCTGCCCTTGGTTTGATGCTCTGCTGTCACTATTTTGAAATTCTTCGTAATTTTTAAACAAGGGCCTCCATTTTTTCATTTCTCAGTGAACCCAAGGGCTATGTAGTTAGTACTGGTCATACACAATCTTTTTACTCTCACATCACTGTAGTCTGCCCCAAAACAAATGAATCTGAGACTGAGAACGTAAAATGATGAGATGAGGTCAGATGTAAGCTATCAGATGTATGCTAGAGGTGTCTCAGAGATAAAATGTTTTGCAGTTGGGAAGCCAGTAACGAAAGACTATGTCTCTTATCTTGATCAATAACTTTGGCATATATAAAGAAAGTGTGGGTCTGTTTGAAGAAGAGCTATTTAGTGATCCATTAGGCAACATAAGATTTTGATGTGCAGTATGAATCTGTTACTGAATTATTGAGTTTATTGCCAACAAGTATCAAAAACATACCACTTCTTGCCCTGATTCTAAGTGCCATAATTTCAATTATAATAGTTTCTTGCACATTTCTCTCTAAGATGCAGCACTGATGGGTCAGAATAGCCAGTCGTCTTGCGAGTTCATTTTCTCACTGTAGTTAAATACATTAATAATGTTGTTTACTTATTTTTCTGTTACTTTAATGAACCTAGACTTTGGGCAATTTGACAAGATTAATTCATACGAAGACCCATGATCAAAGTGATGATGCAGCAGGGCAACAAGCATCTTGACCAACCAGCTATGGGTCCATATCCTCCTCTTCACTACATGTGTTCTTTTGATTTTCACAATGGACTTTATCAAGGCACTGATAATCCATTAAAAACATTTATCTGGGGAGAAGCTGGGTGGCTGCCTTTGGTTCAGGTCATGATCCCAATGTCCTGGGATCAAGTCCTGCATTGGGCTCCCTGCTCAGCAGGGATGCTGCTTCTCCCTCTCACTTGGCCTCCTGCTCCCCTTGCTTGTTAGTACAGGGAAGTTTTGATTGACTCTTGTTCTGGTAATAGTTTGAAAGAAGGGATGAATGAGGGCAGACTGGTGGAATGGAGTGAGGAAGGAAAGTAAAGAGGCGGAAGTGGGGAAAGGATGATCATAAACATACTATCATATGTGGGTCTGACGGTTCACAAGAAATCTGCAAGAGTTAGCCTTTTTGCTCAGCCAAGTGATAGAGCATAAGGATTACCTCTCACAGACCCTCATCTCATCAAATGATCAGTGTGAAGACAGAATGAAAGATAATCTTTTTCATATGATGATCGGTTTGCCCAAAGAGAGTTAAGAGCTAGAACAGCACATTTTAATTATGAGGAATGTTTGCTTTTAAGGATACTTGATTACTATTAAATATATTCCATAAAATCATTGTTTAAGTTAAAAAAGAAAGTTTTCTTTTGATTTTAAGAGCTGTAAAATTCTGCTAAAGAAATCAGAAAAATCTACTCAAAGCCAAGCTTGGTAAATGAGATATGGAAAGATAGGATACAAGAAAGATGTACCATACACGAAAACACATTTACAATTTAAGTATGTCATTTTTTTTTAGAATACAGAATGACTTTTATAAAAAATCAAAAATTCAAAGGCAATTTAAAAATAAGCTATAAAAGCCAAATGGTGATTTATTAACAGTGATATACCATAGAATAAAATGAGCTATAAATATCTAGAACAAAATGGTTGGTAAAGATATTTATGTAAAGCAACCTTCAGTGCATGCTTTTTGTTACTAAAAAAAATGTCTTATAATAATAGGGTCTAAAAATTGCTTATCGATTACCTACACTGCGTAAGACTATTTTAAGGGAGCTAGAGCATCCATATTATGTTATGACATAGTCTTCCCCTCAAGCTTAGAATCCAGAAAAAGCACACATAAAAATGTAATGAATTTTATGTGATACCAGACATATAAGTCATAAAAACCAGTGTCGATGAAATTTTAGTTCTTAAAACATTTTTATGCAAGGAAAGCTAAATATAAACAAAATTTTAAAAAACACAAGGGACTGTCTGAAAGGAAAAATTTTTCCTCTTTTTTAAATTTATTTCTGGAACCTTTCAAATTAAACTAACAAAAGATTAATAGGTGTAAAGGTGCACAATTTTTATTAATATTTACATACACAGGAGTTCACAGGAAAGAAATGAAACCCAAAGAAGTAGTTAGACTCATCAACTCATATACCCTTTTAATAAAGTAAAGAGGTTTTGGGCTTCAGGAGATAATAAATGGTGGGAAAATGACTAGGAAATATATGGTGGATCTAGTGGAATATAAGGGCTATTTTAGTAAAGTCTGTTTATGCAAACTCATGGTGGTGTTGACTTCCTGTCTTCAGTAATAAGAGTCTCCTTGGTGAAGGTTGGGGCCACCTTTCTCCAAGGGAAATTTATGTACTACTTTCAGGCAGATAAGGAGAGGGTAGAGAGCTCTTCCTGTACTTGTTGATTCTTATTTGACCTCAGTTCAAAATAATTCTCAGGGCAAAGGGGCTTTTATTTTGAGGGGATTCCTTCAGGTCAAGACAGCCTATGCAGATGGCCAGGTTTAACATTTGTGATAAGAATGTTGAGAGGGAAGGGACACCTGGGTGGCTCAGTTAGTTAAGCGTCTGCCTTTGGCTCAGGTCATGATCCCAGGGTCCTGGGATGAAGCCCCACATCGGGCTCCTTGCTCAGTGGGGAGCCTGCTTCTCCCTCTCCCCGCCATTTCCCCTGCTTGTGCCCTCTCTCTGACAAATAAATAAAATCTTAAAAAAAAGAAAAAAAAAGAAAAAGAAAGAACAACTCTTACCAACCAGAGATACCATCACTGTGAACATTTTTCCATGTTACATTCTAACCATTTTTTTTTAAATGTATATTTAACTACCTGTAGCTGGGACAGCAGAAAATTCCTTTTATATGCCAAGTCAAATTAGTAGGTACTAGAGCATGGAACGGAAAAGGCTGCTAAAGCTCACTCCAGTCTTTGCTCCTTCATGATGAAACAAAACGCATAAAATTCACTGTCAAGTCCCTGTTTTGGATGATGGCTGAGAGGAGAATGGCAATTTCTTCTACTCTTTGTTAGAAATGTCTCAATCTCATTTTAAACAGCTTTACTCAGATGTAATTCACAGACTATACAAATTGACCCACTTAAAATATATCAATTCAGTGGTTTTTAGTGTATTTATGGAGTTGTGCAGCCATCACCACAGTCCAAGTACAGAGCACTTTCACCAAACTGAAAAGAAACCTGTACCTTTGAACAGCCACCGGCCAGTTGCCCCACCAGACCTGTGCAAGGACTAGTCTACTTTCCATCTCTATGGATTTGCCCATTCTGGACCTTTCATATAAACAGAATTTTAGGGAGGAGTCAAGATGGCGGAGAAGTAGCAGGCTGAGATGACATCAGCCAGCAGGAGATCAGCTAGATAGCCTATCAAACCATTCCGAACACCTATGAATCCAATAGGAGATAAAAGAGAAGAAAAACAACAACTCTAGAAACAGAAAATCGACCACTTTCTAAAAGGTAGGAACAGCGGAGAAGTGAATCCAACGCGACGGGAAGATAGACCCCAGGGGGAGGGGCCGGCTCCCGGCAAGCGGCGGAACAACGGAGCACAAAATCAGGACTTTTAAAAGTCTGCTCCACGGAGGGACATCGCTCCAGAGGCTAAACTGGGGTGAAGACCTCACGGGGACAACGTTGACTCAGGTCCCGCGGGGTCACAGAAGGATCGGGGGTGTCTGAGTGTCGCAGAGCTCACAGGTATTAGAGCGGGGAAGTCGGCTGCGGAGACAGAGCCGAGGTTTCCTAGTGGTCTGTGACACGGCCCGGTGCTCTGTGCGAGGGTCCCCACAAGATCCGGGGAGACTCCGACCCAGGAGAGCTCAGGGATCTACGGGGTTCGGAGACTCCAGGTGGGACTCTGCCAGAGACAGAGACACTTGGTCACAGGCTGGGTGAGCTCGGAGCTCCCAGAAGCCAGTGAGACGGGACTGATGACGCACGATTTTCTCTGAGCGCGGTCTGGGGGCGCGCGCGGTCTCCGGCGCAAACGTGGGCTGGGGAGACCGGAGGGATTAAACGCTTTTCTCTGAAGGCGCACTGAAGACTGGGGCCCCTAGCTCTCGGCTCCTCTGAACCGGAGATTAGGAGGCCGCCATTGTCATTCCTGTCCTCTGGAACTCTACGGAAAGCATTCAGGGAACAAAAGCTCCCGAAAGCGAACCTGAGAGGATTACTTAGCCCAGCCCCTGGTAAGGGCGGTGCAACTCCGCCTGGGGCAAAGACACCTGAGAATCACTACAACAGGCCCCTCCCCCAGAAGATCAAAGAAATCCAGCCAAGACCAAGTTCACTTAACAAGGAGAACAGCGGATTCTTATCTGGACAAAATGACAAGGCGGAAAAACTCACCACAAAAAAAAGAGCAGGAGATAGGACCAAAGGCTAGGGACATAATCAATACAGACATTGGTAATATGTCAGATCTGGAATTCAGGATGACGATTCTCAAGGTCCTAGTCGGGCTCGAAAAAGGCATGGAAGATATTAGAGAAACCCTGTCAGGAGAAATAAAAACCCTTTCTGGAGAAATAAAAGAACTAAAGTCTAATCAAGTTGAAATAAAAAAAGCTATTAATGAGGTGCAATCAAAAATGGAGGCTCTTACTGCTAGGATAAATGAGGCAGAAGAAAGAATTAGTGATAGAGAACACCAAATGACAGAGAATAAAGAAGCTGAGCAAAAGAGAGACAAACAACTACTGGACCACGAGGGGAGAATTCAAGAGATAAGTGATGCCATAAGACGAAACAACATTAGAATAATTGGGATTCCAGAAGAAGAAGAAAGAGAGAGAGGAGCAGAAGGTATACTGGAGATGATTATTGTAGAGAATTTCCCTAATATAGCAAGGGGAACAAGCATCAAAATCCAGGAGGTGCAGAGAACACCCCTCAAAATCAATAGGAATCGGCCCACACCCCGCCATCTAATAGTAAAATTTACAAGTCTTAGCGACAAAGAGAAAATCCTGAAAGCAGCACGGGACAAGAAGTCTGTAACATACAATGGTAAAAATATTAGATTGGCAGCAGACTTATCCACAGAGACCTGGCAGGCCAGAAAGAACTGGCATGGTATATTCAGAGCACTAAACGAGAAAAACATGCAGCCAAGAATACTTTATCCAGCTAGGTTATCATTGAAAATAGAAGGAGAGATAAAAAGCTTCCAGGACAAACAAAAACTGAGTTTGTAAACACCAAACCAGCTCTACAGGAAATATTGAAAAGGGTCCTCTAAGCAAAGAGAGACCCTAAAAGTATTACCAGAAAGGAACAGAGACATTATACAGTAACAATCACCATACAGGCAATACAATGGCACTAAATTCATATCTCTCACTAGTTACCCTGAATGTAAATGGGCTAAATGCCCCAATCAAAAGACACAGGGTTTCAGAATGGATAAAAAAACAAAGCCCATCAATATGCTGCCTGCAAGAAACTCATTTTAGACCTGAAGACACCACCAGATTGAAAGTGAGGGGGTGGAAAACAGTTTACCATGCTAATGGACATCAGAAGAAAGCTGGGGTGGCAATCCTTATATCAGATCAATTAGATTTTAAGCCAAAGACTACAATAAGAGATGAGGAAGGACACTACATCATACTCAAAGGGTCTGTCCAACAAGAAGATCTAACAATTTTAAATACCTATGCCCCTAACATGGGAGCAGCCAACTATATAAACCAATTAATAACAAAATCAAAGAAACACATGGACAAGAATACAATAATAGTTGGAGACTTTAACACACCCCTCACTGAAATGGACAGACCATCCAAGCAAAAGATCAACACGGAAATAAAGGTCTTAAATGACACACTGGAGCAGATGGACATCGTGGATATATTCAGAACATTCCATCCCAAAGCAACAGAATAACATTCTTCTCTAGTGCCCATGGAACATTCTCCAGAATAGATCACATCCTGGGTCATAAATCAGGTCTCAACCAGTATCAAAAGAATGGGATCATCCCCTGCATATCTTCAGACCACAATGCTCTGAAGCTAGAACTCAATGACAAGAGGAACTTTGGAAAGAGCACAAATACATGGAGACTCAACAGCATCCTTCTAAAGAATGAATGGGTCAACCAGGAAATTAAAGAAGAATTGAAAAAAACCATGGAAACAAATGATAATGAAAACACAACAGTCCAAAATCTGTGGGACACAGCAAAGGCAGTCCTGAGAGGAAAACATATAGTGATACAAGCCTTTCTCAAGAAACAGGAAAGGCCTCAAATACACAACCTAACCCTACACCTAAAGGAGCTCGAGAAAGAACAACAAAGAAAGCCTAAACCCAGCAGGAGAAGAGAAATAATAAAGATCGAAGCAGAAATCAATGAAATAGAAACCAAAAAAACAATAGAACAAAATCAATGAAACTAGGAGCTGGTTCTTTGAAAGAATTAATAAGATTGATAAACCCCTGGCCAGACTTATCCAAAAGAAAAGAGAAAGGACCCAAATAAATAAAATCATGAATGAAAGAGGAGAGATCACAACCAACACCAAAGAAATACAAACAATCATAAGAACATATTATGAGCAACTCTATGCCAGCAAATTTGACAATCTGGAAGAAGTGGATGCTTTCCTAGAGACATATAAACTGCCAAAACTGAACCAGGAAGAAATAGAAAACCTGAATAGGCCCATCACCAGTAAGGAGATTGAAACAGTCATCAAAAATCTCCAAACAAACAAAAGCCCAGGGCCAGATGGCTTCCCAGGGGAATTCTACCAAACATTTAAGGAAGAATTAATTCCTATTCTCCTGAAACTGTTCCAAAAAATAGAAATGGAAGGAAAACTTCCAAACTCATTTTATGAGGCCAGCATCACCTTGATCCCCAAACCAGACAAGGATCCCATCAAAAAAGAGAATTACAGACCAATATCCTTGATGAACACAGATGCGAAAATTCTCACCAAAATACTAGCCAATAGGATCCAACAGTACATTAAAAGGATTATTCACCACGACCAAGTGGGATTTATTCCAGGGCAGCAGGGTTGGTTCAACATCCGCAAATCAATCAATGTGATACAGTACATTAACAAAAGAAAGAACAAGAACCATATGATACTCTCAGTAGATGCTGAAAAAGCATTTGACAAAGTGCAACATCCCTTCCTAATCAAAACTCTTCAAAGTGTAGGGATAGAAGGCACATACCTCAATATTATCAAAGCCATCTATGAAAAACCCACGGCAAGTATCATTCTCAATGGAGAAAAACTGAGAGCTTTTCCGTTAAGGTCAGGAACACGGCAGGGATGTCCGCTATCACCACTGCTATTCAACATAGTACTAGAAGTCCTAGCCTCAGCAACCAGACAACATAAAGAAATTAAAGGCATCCAAATCGGCAAAGAAGAAGTCAAACTATCGCTCTTTGCAGATGATATGATACTATATGTGGAAAACCCAAAAGGCTCCACTCCAAAACTGCTAGAGCTTGTACAGGAATTCAGTAAAGTGTCAGGATATAAAATCAATGCACAGAAATCAGTTGCATTTCTTTACACCAACAACAAGACAGAAGAAAGAGAAATTAAGGAGTCAATCCCATTTACAATTACACCCAAAACCATACGATACCTAGGAATAAACCTACCAAAGAGGCAAAGAATCTATACTCAGAGAACTATAAAGTACTCATGAAAGAAATTGAGGAAGACACAAAGAAATGGAAAAATGTTCCATGCTCATGGATTGGAAGAATAAATATTGTGAAAATGTCTATGCTACCTAAAGCTATCTACACATTTAATGCAATGCCTATCAAAATCCCATCCAATTTTTTCAAAGAAATGGAACAAATAATCCTAAAATTTATATGGAACCAGAAAAGACCTCGAATAGCCAAAGGAATATTGAAAAAGAAAGCCAAAGTTGGTGGCATCACAATTCCAGACTTCAAGCTCTACTACAAAGTTGTCATCATTAAGACAGTATGGTACTGGCACAAAAACAGACACATAGATCAATGGAACAGAATAGAGAGCCCAGAAATAGACCCTCAACTCTATGGTCAACTAATATTTGATAAAGCAGGAAAGAACATCCAATGGAAAAAAGACAGCCTCTTCAACAAATGGTGTTGTGAAAATTGGACAGCCATATGCAGAAAAATGAAATTGGACCATTTCCTTACACCACACACGAAAATAGACTCAAAATGGATGAAGGACCTCAACGTGAGAAAGGAATCCATCAAAATCCTTGAGGAGAACACAGGCAGCAACCTCTTCGACCTCAGCCGCAGCAACTTCTTCCTAGGAACAACGCCAAAGGCAAGGGAAGCAAGGGAAAAAATGAACTATTGGGACTTCATCAAGATCAAAAGCTTTTGCACAGCAAAGGAAACAGTCAACAAAACCAAAAGACAACTGACAGAGTGGGAAAAGATATTTGCAAACGACATATCAGATAAAGGGCTAGTATCCAAAATCTACAAAGAGCTTAGCAAACTCAACACCCAAAGAACAAATAATCCAATCAAGAAATGGGCAGAGGACATGAACAGACATTTCTGCAAAGAAGACATCCAGATGGCCAACAGACACATGAAAAAGTGCTCCACATCACTGGGCATCAGGGAAATACAAATCAAAACCACAATGAGATACCACCTCACACCAGTCAGAATGGCTAAAATGAACAAGTCAGGACATGACAGATGCTGGTGAGGATGTGGAAAAAGGGGAACCCTCCTACACTGTTGGTGGGAATGCAAGCTGGTGCAACCACTCTGGAAAACAGAATGGAGGTTCCTCAAAAAATTGAAAATAGAGCTACCTTATGACCCAGCAATTGCACTACTGGGTATTTACCCTAAAGATACAAACGTAGTGATCCAAAGGGGCACGTGTACCCAAATGTTTATAGCAGCAGTGTCCACAATAGCCAAGTTATGGAAAGAACCTAGATGTCCATCAACAGATGAATGGATAAAGAAGAAGTGGTATAATATATACAATGGAATACTATGCAGCCATCAAAAGAAATGAAATCTTACCATTTGCAACGACATGGATGGAACTAGAGCGTATTATGCTTAGCAAAATAAGTCAACTGGAGAAAGACAACTCTCACATGATCTCCCTGATATGAGGAAGTGGAGATGCAACGGGGGTGGGAGTTAAGGTGGTAGGAAAAGTAAAAGTGAAACAAGATGGGATCGGGAGGGAGACAAACCAAAAGAGACTCTTAATGTCATAAAAGAAACTGAGGGGGGTGGGAGGGAGAGTGGTTGGGAGAGGGTGGTGGGGTTACATTATATGTTTAAATAAAAAAGCTTAAAGAAAAAAAAGAGAGAGACAAACAACTACTGGACTACAAGGGAAGAATTCAAGACATAAGTGATACCATAAGACAAAACAATATTAGAATAATTGGGATCCCTGGAGAAGAAGGGGGTGGGGGGAAGAGGTTGTATTGGAGCAAATTGTAACAGAGAATTTCCCTAATTTGGTAAAGATAACAAGCATCAAAATCCAGGAGGCACAGAGAAACCCCCTCAAAATCAATAAAGATAAGTCCACACCCCATCATCTAATTGTAAAACTTACAAGTCTCAGTGACAAAGAGACAATCCTGAAAGCAGCTTGGGACAATAGCTCTGTAACATACACTGGTAGAAATATTAGATTGGCAGCAGACTTATCCACAGAGACCCTGCAGGCCAGAAAGGACTGGCATGATATGTTCAGATCACTAAATGAGAAAAATATGCAGCCAAGAATACTATATCCAGCTAGGCTGTCATTGAAAATAGGAGAGATAAAAAGCTTCCAGGACAAACAAAAATTAAAAGAATTTGCAAACACCAAACCAGCCCTACAGGAAATATTGAAAGGGGTCCTCTAAGCAAATAGAGAGCCTAAAAGTAAAAGACCAGAAAGGAACAGAGACAATATACAGTAACAGTCACCTTACAGGCAATACAATGGCACTAAATTCGTATCTTTCTGTAATTACCCTGAATGTAACTAGGCTAAATGCTCCAATCAAAAGACACAGAGTATCAGATTGGATAAGAAAACAAGACCCATTGAAATGACATCTGCAAGAAACTCATTTTAAACCCAAAGACACCTCCAGATTTAAAGTGAGGGGTGGAAAACAATCTGCCATGCTAATGGACATCAAAAGAAAGCTGGGGTGGCAATCCTTATATCAGATAAATTAGATTTTAAGCCAAAGACTATAATAAGAGATGAAGAAGGACACTATATCATACTTAAAGGGTCTGTCCAACAAAAAGATCTAAAAATTTTAAATATCTTTGCCCCCAACATGGGAGCAGCCAATTGTATAAACCAATTAATAACAAAATCAAAACACATCAACAATAATACAATAATAGTAGGGGACTTTAACACCCCCCTCACTGAAATGGACCAATCATCTAAGCAAAAGATCAACAAGGAAATAAAGGCTTTAAATGACACACTGGACGAGATGGATATCACAGATATATTTAGAACATTCCATCCCAAAGCAACAGAATACACATTCTTCTCTAGTGCACATGGAACATTCTTCAGAATAGATCATATCCTTGGTCACAAATCAGGTCTCAACCAGTACCAGAAGATTGGTATCATTCCCTGCATATTTTCAGACCAAAATGTTCTGAAGCTAGAACTCAAACACAAGAGAAAAGTTCGAAAGAACTCAAATGCATGGAGGCTAAAGAGCATCCTACTGAAGAATGAATAGACCAACAAGGAAACTAAAGAAGAATTGAAAAAACTCATGGGAACGGGGTGCCTGGGTGGCTCAGTGGGTTAAAGCCTCTGCTTTCGGCTCAGGTCATGATCCCAGGGTCCTGGGATCGAGCCCCGCATCGGGCTCTCCACTCAGCGGGAAGCCTGCTTCCTCCTATCTCTCTTTGCCTGCCTCTCTGCCTACTTGTGATCTCTGTCAAATAAATAAATAAAATCTTTAAAAAAAAAACTCATGGGAACAAGTGAAAATGAAAACACAACTGTTCAAAATCTTTGGGACACAGCAAAGGTGGTCCTGAGAGGAAAGTATATAGCAAGCCTCTCTCAAGAAACAAGAAAGGTCTCAAGTACACAACCTAAGTCTACACCTAAAGGAGCTAGAGAAAGAACAGCAAAGAAAGCCTAAACCCAGCAGGAGATATCATAAAGATCAGAGCAGAAATCAATTAAATAGAAACCAAAAGAACAGTTGAACAAATCAATGAAACTAGGAACTGGTCCTTTGAAAGAATTAATAATATTGATAACCTCCTGGCTAGCCTTATCAAAAAGAAAAGAGGGATGCCTGGGTGGCTCAGTTGGTTAAGCAGCTGCCTTCAGCTCAGGTCATGATCCCAGCATCCTGGGATCGAGTCCCACATCAGGCTCCTTGCTCGGCGGGGAGCCTGCTTCTCCCTCTGCCTCTGCCTGCCACTCTGTCTGCCTGTGCTCACACTCTCTCTCTCTAAAAAAAAAATAAATAAAATCTTTAAAAAAAAAAAAAAAAAAAGAAAGAAAAGAGAAAAGACCCAAATTAATAAAATCATGAAAGCAAGAGGAGAGATCACAACCAACACCAAAGAAATACAAACAATTATAAGAACATATTATGAGCAACTATACACCAGCAAATTTGACAATCTGGAAGAAATGGATGCATTCCTAGAGATATATAAACTACCACAACTGAACCAGGAAGAAATAGAAAACCTGAACAGACCCATAACCAGTAAGGAGATTGAAGCAGTCATCAAAAATCTCCCAACAAACAAGAGTCCACGGCCAGATGGTTTCCCAGGGGAATTCTGCCAAACATTTAAAGAAGAGTTAATACCTATTCTCCTGAAACTGTTCCAAAAAATAGAAATGGAAGGAAAACTTCTAAACTCATCTTATGAGGACAGCATTACTTCAATCCTCAAACCAGACAAAGACCCCATCAAAAAGGAGAACTACAGACTAACATCCTTGATGAACACAGATGCCAAAATTCTTACCAAAATACTAGCCAATAGGATCCAACAGTACGTTAAAAGGATTATTCACCATGACCAAGTGGGATTTATTCCTGGGCTGCAAAGTTGGTTCAACATCCGTAAATCAATCAATGTGATACAATACATTAATAAAAGAAAGAATAAGAACCATATGATATTCTCAATAGATGCTGAAAAAGCATTTGACAAAGTACAGCATCCTTTCTTGATCAACTCTTCACAGTGTAGGATTAGAGAGTACATACCTCAATATCATCAAAGCCATCTGTGAAAATCCCACAGTGAATATTATTCTCAATGGGCAAAAACTGAGAGCTTTTTCCTAAGGTCGGGAACATGGCAGGGCTGTCCACTATCACCACTGCTATTCAGCATAGTACTAGAAGTCCTAGCCTCAGTAATCAGACAACAAAAGAAATAAAAGTCATCTAAATCAACAGAGAAGAAGTCAAACTCTCACTCTTTGCAGATGATATGTTACTTTATGCGGAAAACCCAAGACTCTACCCCAAAACTGCTAGAACTCATACAGGAATTCAGTAAAATGTCAGGATATAAAAGCAATGCTGAGAAATCAGTTGTATTTCTACACAGCAATGGTAGGACAGAAGAAAGAGAAATTAAGGAGTTGATCCCATTTATAATGGGACCCAAAACCATAAGACACCTAGGCATAAACCTAACCAAAGGGGCAAAGAACCTGTACTCAGAAAACTATAAATTATTCATGAAAGAAATTGAGGAAGACACAAAGAAATGGAAAAACATTCCATGCTCATGGATTGGAAGAACAAATATTGTGAAAATGTCCATGCTACCTAAAGCAATCTACACATTTAATGCAATCTCTACTAGAATACCATCAATGTTTTTCAAAGAAATGGAACAAATAATCCTAAAATTTATACAGAATCAGAAAAGACCCCAAATAGCCAGAGGAATGTTGTAAAAAAACCCCAGAGTTGGTGGCATCACAATTTCAGACCTCAAGCTCTATTACAAAGTCGTCATCATCAAGACAGTATGGTACTGGCACAAAAACAGACAAATAGCTCAATAGAATAGAATAGAGAGCCCAGAAATGGAGCCTTAACTCTATGGTTAACTAATCTTCGACAAAGCATGGAAGAATGTCTAATGGAAAAAAGACAGTCTCTTCAACAAATGGTCTTGGGAAAATAGGACACCACATGCAGAAAAATGAAACTGGACCATTTCCTTACACCACACACAAAAATAGCCTCTAAATGGATGAAAGACCTCAATGTGAGACAGGAATCCATCAAAATCCTTGAGGAGAACACAGGCAACAACCTCTTCGACCTCAGCTACAGCAACTTCTTCCTAGAAATGTTGCCAAAGGCAAGGGAAGCAAGGGCAAAAATGAACTACTGGGACTTCATCAAGATCAAAAGCTTTTGCACAACAGAGGAAACAGTCAACAGAACCAAAAGACAACTGACAGAATAGGAGAAGATATTTGCAAATGACATATTAGATAAAGGGCTAGTATCCAAAATCTATAAAGAACTTACCAAACTCAACACCCAAAGAACAAATAATCCAATCAAGAAATGGGCAGAAGACATGAATAGTCATTTCAGCAAAGAAGACATCCAGATGACCAACAGACACAAGAAAACATGGTCCATATCACTGGGCATCAGGGACATACAAATCAAAACCACAAAACCAGATACCACCTCACATCAGTAAGAATGGCTAAAATTAACAAGTCAGGAAATGACAGATGCTGGTGAAGATGCAGAGAAAGGGGAACCCTCCTACACTGTTGGTGGGAATGCAAGCTGGTGCAGCCACTCTGGAAAACAGTATGGAGTTTCCTCAGAAAGTTGAAAATAGAGCTACCATATGACCCAGCAATCATACTACTGGGTTACCCTAAAGATACAAATGTAGTGATCCAAAGGGGAACGTGCACCCGAATGTTTATAGCAGCAATGTCCACAATAGCCAAACCATGGAAAGAACCTAGATATCTATCAACAGATGAATGGATAAAGAAGATGTGGTGTATATATATATATAATGGAATACTATGCAGCCATCAAAAGAAATGAAATCTTGCCATTTGCAATGATGTGGATGGAACTAGAGGGTATAATGCTGAGCAAAATAAGTCAGTCAGAGAAAGACAATTATCATATGATCTCTCTGATATGAGGAATTTGAGAGGCAGTGTGGGTCATCATAGGGGGCAGGGAGGGAAAAAGTGAAACAAGATGGGAGTGGGAGGGAGACAAACCATAAGAGACTCTTAATCTCAGGAAACAAACTGAGGGTTGCTGGGGGTAAGGCGGGAGGGATAGGGTGGCTGAGTTATGGACATTGGTTAGGGTGTGTGCTATGGTGGGTGCTGTGACTTATGTAAGAGTGCTGATTCATAAACCTGTACTCCTGAAGCAAATAATACATTATATGTTAAAAAAAGGTAATAAATAATAAATAAATAACAAATGAATAAATAAACAAAAGCAAAATCAAGCCTATAAATACAGAGAACAAATTGATAGTTGTCAGAGGGAATGGGTGATGGGATCAGGCAAACAGGTGAAGGGAAGTGGGAGGCACAGATTTCCAGTTATGGAAGGAATGAATAAGTCATGGAAATAAAAGTTACAGCATAGGGAGTATGTTGTCAATGATATCATAATAACATTGTGTGGTGACAGATGGTAACTTCACCTGGGTAAGCATAGCAAAAAGCATAGGGATGTTGAATCACTATGTTGTACACCTGAAACTTAGGTAACATTGTGTGTCACCAAGAAAGAAAGAAAGAAAGGAAGGAAGGAAGGAAGGAAGGAAGGAAGGAAGGAAGGAAGGAAG
>RCUC01169579.1:0-56488 GCA_003697995.1 Taxidea taxus jeffersonii
ACCCTGAATCTTTCAAGGATTTGATTAGAAATCAAATTTTCTAAAAAATTTGTAGAAATTAAAATACTTTAATTTCTACAAATCCTCATGGCATGAGGTAGGCATTGCTTTTCTATTTTGGTGGTATAAGGAAATAAAATGAAGCTGCAGAGGGTGATTCCAAAGGCTTTTATGGCTTATCCCACAAAAATATCTCTTAGTAATATGGGAAGTTGTTTGAAAGTCAAGTATATCTATCTGGAGTATACAATATGTTATCTGATATATATATTTCCTCTATTTGCTATTTTGATTTTTCAGATAGTAACAATAATTCACAATCAATTTCTAAAAAAGCATGAGTTTTTACTGGCTATTTATTTTTTCTCAGATTGTAGTAACCCTGGTGAAAGGATACATAACCTCCTGGGGAAGATTTATAGCAGAAATTGTAACTGTATTCCTTAAGTTGACCTAGCCTCTCTCTCAATCAATAGATTTTAGTTCTAATAACTAGCTTAGATATGAGAACCGAGTGGGAAGCTTGTATTCCCACTGTGATAACTAGAGTCAAGTTTCTGCTTCCAGTCATACAAACAGTTCTTATTATATGTATCAAGCAACGGCTTTGAAAGCTGCCCATCTATTTCATTTCACCTGATCAACAGTATCATAAAGACTAATGACCCTATAGTCCTCTAAACTCAATGTCTCCTAGTACTATTTCTAACTAAAAGGGAACAGCTCCTTAAAAATTTTAATTCCGTGATTAAAGCAGGAAATATGCACAGTTAACATGTGCTATTATGTATTATTATTATTATCTTATTATTGTTACTATGCTTATGTAATGAACATCACTTCACTGCTGTCCTATTGCACCTGCCTACCCTGATCTCTATACTGAGTAAATCGCACTATATACATTCACTGAAGATAGAACTCCTTTCATTCATGTAGAATAGCTTGACTGTCAATGACATCAAAAGAATTACTCATTTGTTTTATTGCAAAATATGCATAAAGCTGAGTCTAAATAACAAAAACAGTATTATCAATACTATTAACAACATGATTTAGGAAAATAGCTTAAAACTGTTTTTTGAAGATCTTTTGTTTTGTTTAAAAATCTCTTATTATTTTGATTTATGACAGACTTATTTAATTTACTTTAATTCTTATAAATTATATTTTAAAATTTAATTGTTTTATAATTATGTATATTTATATAGTCTTAACATCACATCTGAAATAAAGATTAGCAAGTTAAATCTCTTGAAAGAATCTACAATTTAGAGAAAAGGTTCTATTCCTGACCACGCCACTCCACTGTTATCATTCTATATGTAAATATGATTATTTTTCATTTCTCAATGGCTTATCCTCCCATTTTTAAAAAATATCTTATTAAGGTATACAAACAGTGCAGTTCTTTTTAGTGTAAATTTTTCAAATTTTGACAAACGCAGACAGAGGCATAATCACAATAGTCAAGATATAGTAGCCACTGCTAAATCACCCCATGCTCCTTATAGACAAAACCACAACTATCTCCAGCTTCTGAAAATCACTAATCGGTTTTATGCCTCCATAGTTTTATTTTTTTTTCAGAATTTCATGGAAATAGAATTGTGCTGTATGTATATTATTGGTATTGTTTCAGTTATCAGAATGAATTTCATGTTAATTGTTATATATATATCAGTAGTACATTTCTTTTTTTATTGTTCTGCGACATTCCGTTATAGAGATGTACCATCATTTATTTATTTTTTAATTTAAATTCTATTAGCCAACATACAGTACATCATTAGTTTCAGAAGTAGAGTTCAGTAATTCATGAATTGCATATGATACCCAGTGCTCATCACATCTCATGCCCTGTTTAATGCCCATCACCCAATTACCCCATTTGCCCACCCACCTCCCCTCCAGCAACTGTTTGTTTTCTATAATTAAGAGACTCTCATGGTTTGTCTCCTTCTCGGATTATTTCCTATTCAGTTTTTCCTTCCATCCCCTATGATCATGTGTGCTGTTTCTTATATTCCACATATGAGTGAAACCAAATCATAAGTGTCTTTCTCTGATTGACTTATTTCACTCAGTGTGATACCTTCCAGTTCCATACATGTCAATGTAAATGACAAGTATTCATCCTTTCTAATGGCTGAGTAATATTTCATTGTGTGTGTGTACACACACACACACACACATATATATGTATATCATCTTCTTTATCCATTCATCTGTTGATGGACACCTTGGCTCTTTCCATAGTTTGGCTATTGTGGATACTGCTGCTATAAATATTGGGTGCAGGTGCCCCTTTGGATCACAACATTTGTATCATTCCACCATTTATTTTCTTTAACCCATTCTTCAGCTGAGGGACATTTGGATTATTTACAGTTCTCCAACTCCTCATTCCTAGTATATAGAAACATATTAATTTTTGTAAATTGTCTTGTATTCAGCAACCTTGCTTAACTTCTTAATTGGTTCTAGTCCATTTTTTTTTGTAGATTCTTTAAGATTTTCTCTTAAGATAATCATGCTCTCTTTTTATGAGGGAAATTTATCTACAGTTTTGCTTTTTATAACATATATGCACACACACACATATATGTATATGTATGTGTGTGTATGTAAATAAAAGCAAATGCACCTTTATAGAAATGAATATTCTCTCTTAAGTTATGGAATATTTTATTTTTTCATCATGCTTTATAAAAAATGAAACAAAACAGAACATACAATATGTCCTGAATATCACTCTTTATGGCTGCATATAGAGATATTTCCTTTTCCCTGTTATAGAATCTTAGTCCTCCAATGATATAGTGCATCATTTATTCAGTCCTCCATTGGTGGACATTTGGATAATCCCTAATCTTTTGTTAATTTGTAGAGACTTGCAATGCATAACTTTCTGCACATATATTTTCATATTTACATCGAAGGAACTTTGGAGCAGATATCTAATAGTGGATAGCTGGATAAAATGTGTTTGTAAATTTGTTTATTATTATAATATTATTCTCCATAAGGGTTATGATATTTTGTATGCCCATTAACAATATATGAGAGTTTTTATTTTAGAGATTCTTCAAGAGAAAACTCCATTACATCTGTAGAATTTTGCAACTCATATGTGGGTTATTTTATTTCAATGTAGTTTGTATTTTCAAATTATTTTCTTAAGTCTAAGAAACATACAGGTAGCTCCACAAACTTAAATGCATAATCCATGAATCTAAAAGTATAAGCCTATTAAATGTAACTATAGAATATTCCAAAAACTTAGTAAGACACTTTTCCTGTGTCCCATTTCCACAGAGACAACCACCATTTTGACTTGTGTTGGCTATTTGAAACTTTTTTATGAAATTCTTTTGTGAGAAGAATTGAAATTGTGCAAATCTTGTTCCTTTTATTATATTGTTACTCTCCTATTGCTTTGTAGAAGCTGTTTATGTATTCTGAAAAGTATTTTTTGGATATATCTATAGTAAATATTTTCTTTTAGTCCTTGTTTCCCTATTCTTTTAATTTTTTTAATTAACAGAAATTTTCAATTTTATCAATTCATAAGTATATTTATTTGTTACACTTTTTGATCTTCTTGGGGCATTGGATTTATAGAGATTGGCATATATTGCTGCCACTACTATCGTGCCATAATAATTTTTCTTTATTGGGTTTAATCATGTACTTTCTACAAATATTATAAAGCAAATTAATCTTTAAAATCTCCTCCTCCATAATTTTATTATTTACTTAATAATTAAACTATTAAATTTTTAATATATCATTCATATTGTGATACTTAATCATCACCTATTTTTAATGAAGGATTAGAAAATGCTATATCTATAACATATTATTCCTTTAAGAGAAATAAGTAGAAAGAAAAATCCTGAATAGAACATCTAAAAATTGTTGGATAATTCATGACATCACCTTATTTTAATTGCACATTAGACATTATATGGCACTCATTTCAACCTAAATCATGATGAACATTTTCACACTTGAAAAGGAACTATAGTAGCAAAATCTCATTTTATACATCGGTAATTTGAGAAGTGTCATCTGATTAGACTTGCAGAGTGAACAACAATAAAGACCCAAGTTTCCAGGTTCTGTATAACATCCATAATTCTCCTCATCTTAACATTTTAAATTCATCAGAATCCCAGCATTCTTGTCACCTGTGTATGACACTTTCCTTTAAAATTAGAATAAGTGTGTGGCACTTTCTCTTATAATAAAAAAATTGTTAGATGTGCAGGAGAAAGGGATAGATGCTTTTCAGATCAACATGCAAATTCCCTGCCAAAGAAGATTAAGTCTTCACATTTGTGAATTCCTTTCATTAGGCTCTTATAAGCCCTTTTTACTGGGGTGTGTGACTGCAACTTCTTCGGGGCTGTTTAAGCACACAGAGATTCAGGATCATCCTCCAAATGTATAATCAACAGTAGCATAGGTAACTTGAGAGGTGACAAAAGTGATTTTGGAATTCATAGGCAGTTGTTCATTCAACCATTAGCTAAAATATGCAAACAAACATTTATTTAGGATTCACCATAGACCAGACTCACTTCTAGGCATATATAAAGACAGTCAGAAATAGTGCTAGTAGGTTCTTTATTCATGTGGACTTGGTCATTCATTGTCACCTGATTGATCAAAAATCATCTCTTTCTACAGACATAAGGTACATAAGGTACATAGGTACATAGGTACAGGACGAGTTATCCTGCAAAGTTGTGTTAGGGAAAGAACACATAAGGAAAGTAATTCGAAGCAAATCTCAATGCTGCTTTATGCAATCTGGGTAAAATGGGCCTCATTCTCTCTACAAGAAAATAAACAAGTTATTAGTACTTGATGGAATCGGTGAATCGGTCAATCTTTTCTAATCTTTAGGTACTTGTTTTTTTCATATTAGATTACATCCCCCAGCCTGATTCTTCACAAAATAGGCATTGGGGTCATATCTATTACCAACAGCAAAATGAAGACTCATTGTTTTTGCATTTATAAAACATTTTTTCCTGTAATTTATAATTAGGAGTATAAGAAATTCCATTTTAAGAAGTAACAATGTGTTATATTTTACATGGCATCAAATTTTTTTAAAGATTTTATGTATTTATTTGAGAGAGAGAGAGCAAGCATGAGAGGGGACAAGGTCAGAGGGAGAAGCAGACTCCCCACGAAGCTGGGAGCCCAATGTGGGACTCAATCCTGGGACTCTGGGGTCATGACTTGAGCTGAAGGCAGTTGCTTAACCAACCGATCCACCCAGGTACCCCAGAATTTTTTATGAAACTAAGAAAACGACTGATAACCACCTCTCCCTTGCCAACAAACTTAACAAATTGAAAAGAGTTTCACTAAAACCAAAGTCAAATTTGGATGTTTGGCCCAGACACAACTCAGCTTGTTTTTCAAAGAAGAGAGGTAATAACCAAGTTGGGAATGGTCTGTACTAATTGTCTCCCTTTCAAAAGTCAAATGGTTTATTTCCTCATAAAATGTATAATTGGCTAAATGTGTGAGAAGTTTTCAGAAATATCAATTTATTAAACATTTCTTGAACCAAAAATCTTTAAATACTATAGTAGTTTTTGAAGATTATTGATTGAAGTATTTATTAGGTGTTTGCAACATTATTTTTTAATTGAATTTATACTAATCCTTAGTGGTATTTTTCTTTTTCTTTATTTCCTCTATTCTACTTCCTGTACTAATTGAATTTCTTCTCTGAAAGCTCAGGGATAGAAATCAGTACATTAAGAAATGTCTTTATATCCCACACTGAATATGCCTTGACATTGGATATCTGTTAATCCGTGGCAATGATAGTCACTCAGACATGCATCTCTTGAGTGCAACTGCCATGAGGCATTGCTGGGAAAACCATGAGAAAGGTGGCCTTTCTGTCCAGTTCCCTATGGCTTGGGTCTCTCTTACTCTAGACTATGAAGTATGAATTAATTTAGAGAATATAGGGAGAGGACAGACTATGGGCAGATTGAGTGACTGATAAAGAAGTTCTGACACCACTTAGAAGAAACTGAAGTGTCAACATCTAGTAACATGGTCTGATATTAGTCACAGTAGGCTAAAATCTTTTACTGTTCAAATGGAGGGCAGGGATTCAGTCATTCAAGGAATGCCATCATTCTATTAAATAATATCATTGCCTTGATATACAGGCATTTTAAGTTTTTAAAAAATTGAATATTCAGTGAATTGTTTCAGAAGTTTAACATTCCTGAGACTTTAATAATATGCTTCAGTTTTTAGCTACTTTTGTTGGAACATTATTTTACTGAAAATTTTAACTCAGAATTAATTTAGAAACCTAATTGTTGACTTGTATCAAATTAAGCAGCCTATCTATTTTGGTTTGGTTTGGTGGTTTTTTGTTCTTGTGTTTATATGTTCTCATTATTAGAGTGGGAATAGCATTCTCTTGTGGCATTCTATGATCTAAGTAGAAATAGAAGTCTTCCTGTGGTTGGTCATACATACCTTGAACTTACTGTAGTTCCTGGCATGCCAGAGGGCTTTCCTCAATGTCAGTGTTGTACTGTTGGCTCCCAGGAGTCCCTGCAGTCCTGTGCTTCAGGTGGGGCTATTTTATACACATTAACCCTGTTACCAGAAGCAGCCTGCTGCCACTGGTTACCAGGTGCTAGGCTTATTTGGGGTGGAGGGATTCTTAACTCTCCTCATTTAGCCTGATTTGTAATATCTTTATCTTAAGGTAATAGTACTTATTATTTATATGTATATTTTTCTTATCAGGAAGGATTCACTGTGTCTATGAATAAGATTAGATAAACAAAAAAGCTTATAGAATTCACACATTTATACAATTAAAAAAGAGAGAATAAATAAATACATAAATAATTTTCCTAAAAACATAACTAAGCATAGAAGAGACACAAGAATATTTAATGAGAAGTCAAAATATTCAAAGATATATATCAAAGATATATATCAAAAACCTAAAAATCAATGAAATAGAAAATTGTCAATTTTTAAACATCATTCATTTATTTTATAAGTTTAATTTTAAGGACTTTTGAAAAAATATTTTCCTACCAAAAATACATTTTATTTTCAATTCAGTTAGAAATTAATTTGGAAATAAACTCATTTCAGATAAAAATTCAACCATAAGGATTGTTTATTAATATCCATTCTTTAATATGTGTGAGATTCATTTATTGTGGCAGGTAGCTCTAATTCCATCATGAGAATGGAAGCCTTGGTAGAGATAGGGTAGAAATGAGGACAGAATAAGAAGGGCAATTCTGATGCATAGCAATCTGTAGGTGAGAGTACCATTTTGCCTGAGTGGGGGGCCCATGGGCTTTCTGAGGTGAAAGAACAGAATACGGATATTTGGGGTTGGGGGGTATAGGAGAGGGAGCTGTAGACAGCAGAGCAAGCACAAAGTATCGAACATGGAAAATAAGTAGGATTTGATACACTAACTGAACACACTGGGGCTGACATGCCATGACATATTTCTCACAAATAGTATATGTATATCTGTCTGTAAAAAGAAAACCATTTAAATTGTGGTCTCCTCAAGTTAAAACATGTATGAGACAGAGAGAAGTGACTCAAAGAAAACTCAACATTTTTTTGAAATACTGAAGCCAGAATTTGGGGTAAAAGTCAAATCAAATGAATTATTTAGCAAAGCAAAGTGCTCTTCATGGCTACAAGTCTAGACAGTACAAAAATATCTTAGTAAAACTTGATAAATTCTGTCAACAAATCAATATTTTTCCAGTCTTATGTGATTAAAAAAAAAAATCAGAGTAACTGTTTTTCTCCTATGTGAATGTAGCTTTGGATCAAATGTCCTCAGAAGGCAAGGTTCAAATTTGTTCAAATACCTTGGAATTTGGTGTTCATGATTCTTTATTTAGGTTTGAGACTATCTTTTCTTGCTACTCTGATTATAATACTTATATAGGTCTCAAAAAGACATGATTTCCAACTTTGAGAAAAATCTATTATTTAAAAATTTTTACCATGACAGGAAATTGCAGGAAAAAGGCCTGTCTGCCTTTGGACAAATGCTGTTCTGTTGATTTGTTAGGATTTAGACAAAAGCTGTTCTACTGATTTTTTAGAACAAAGCAAGTGCCTGATACCTAGTTGGCTCTCAGTCATTTCTTCCTAAGGAAGAGATATCCAGCTACCTGAACTCAGGGATAATGACTGGAACACACTTGCTGCGTAGTAGTTGATACAAATTATCTTTCATACTTTCCTTCTAGCTAAAAATGCATATAATGGAATTATTACATTTCCCCAAATAAAATTAGATGCATATTTATTTTTAAAATTTTTAAGAAACAACTCCCATCTTTTTTCTTTGCAAGAGACCAGATAAATCATAAAGCAAGCCTTAAAAACAGTTTTATCCAAAGTGTACACACACAATCAATATTTTTAATGTTTTCTTAACTTTTATGTAAAGTACCAGAGTAAACATCTGGTTGCTTTGTAAGAGATCCACATGTCTTCCTCCCCCTTCATCCTTACCCCTTCCTAACCCCAAACGCACACAAAAAGTTTTTAGATTTCTTGAGGGCCACAGCTGGATACACAATTATGTTGAATATTAAAATGATAAACCACAGCTTTCCTTTTCATGATGGGTGATTATGCTGAGTGGTAAATATTTTGGCATGATTAAGTGTGTCATAAATGGATTCACTTTGCAATGTGTTGACCAGCTTAACTTTTTCACCCCAGCTAGATTCATCATAGTTTTGAATAATATCTGAATGTTCTTCATTGTCTTTTCTGATGTTAAAGCAGCAACATATGGTGCTTTGCAACAAAAGATAATTAGAATTTTGCCTTGCCTGTTTTTAATGCTCTAGTTTGTAAAAAAACAAACAAAAAGTTTTTTAGTGGAATTTACAAATAGTGTGCAATGAGAATAACAAAAATTAAGTAAATCGTCAATTTAACACCATCATTTGTACATTTCCAGCCAATGAGAATAAATATAAATGTTCTGAGTATTATTTTTAGCAAATTAATAATAAATCCACATCTTCTCCTCCTATATAGATACCCCCCCCCAAAAAAAAGAAAGAAAAGTCCTTTTCATTCTAGAGTGATTGGAAGCCATTTGATAATCTCTGTCTGTCCTTTGCAAAGACTTTAAGGCAATATGTTAATGAAAACAGAACACTTGAAAATTCTTGTTAAGAGATCTAGAGTTTTATTAATAATTTCAGTTCTTGGACATTTCTAGGCCTCATATTTCTTCTTGTTATTTTGGCAACCTGTGATGTCAAAATGGTAGTTTCTTCATGAATTGTAACCTCCAGTGTGAAGTGTAGTGCTAGCAAGTAACGGAAACTAAATAAGTAACTGATAAATGAATTAACAAATGAATTATATTTGTTCATAAAGATTCATTTATTAATATAATTGAATAATCAGACCTGAGAGGAGATTGGATCTAAAGTCTAGGAAAATCATGATGTACCTCAGTTCTTCCTTCCAGTGTTGTTTTTTCCAGACCGCTTTGTCTTTCACTGTTATTTCTAAACTTCATTGTCATTCTTGAGAAATTTTTACACAAAATCTCTGCCTTGTTTGTCTTTTCCTGTTTATTTTGTTCTTTCTTATAGCTGTGGATGTGTCTGATCCTGACCATGACCTAGTTCTTGGCTTCTGCTTTAAGAAGCTATGATTATGAAATTATACCTCTGTTTTAGATTTTCATTCTCTAGTACTTGATTTTAATTTTGCATTTCCATTCTTATGGCACATCAATATTGCCATACCAACAAAACTAACCTCTATCAGCCAGATTTGAAATCTCCCTCATAATGGAAGATATAATTATAATCATCATATTAGTTTCACTTCATTTTCAGTTTCCTATTTAATCTGAAAGTAGAGGAGAAAACAGTAGGCCCCACTTCCCTTGTAATTTCTGCTGTACAACATCATGAGCTGAACAGAACAGCATCATTTATATATATGTTATATATATTCCCAATTCATATATATATGAATATATAATATTGATATAAATAAATATATAATTATGATATAAATCATAAATACGTGTTCCTATCAGTGACAGGCGCAGGGGGCAGGTGTTTTGGAGAGGATGTACCAAGAAGATAATTAGGCCTGAAATTTGTGGCTCCTTACTTATATAAACCCTTCAAAGGCATAAGAAGGTACCCTAGAAACCTATTCTCATGATCCTGTATTTTTGCCAAACCTCACTCAGTTGAATACATGGCTCTGTAGTCACTTTTCTCTTTGTGTGCAGGGTATTGGAATAGTTGTGGACATTCTAAAGTATTAGCAATAGGGAAGATAAAATTATTTGGGGGATAGTGACATATATCAAGGTTTGTAGTGATTTTTATATTTACTTAAGGTTATTGTTGTCATCCCCTGTATACAAATAACTTGGGAATATCCATTCTGACCACTGTGCTGATTACCTGAGGTTGTGCAATGAAGGTTTAGATCAAGTGATCTTACTACAGAATTAACTTGTCAAGTGTCATTTGCCAATGGAAGTATGTGAATAATGGAAGTAAAAAATTTGAAACATAAAGAGGCAGCAGCTTGTGTGTGGAAAATTCTTTATTTATATATATACATGTATATATATATACATATAAATTTATATTTATTTATATATAGTTATAAGCAAAGAAAAATTTGGTTTTCATTTATACCTAGTTAAAAGAGGTTTATCCATTTCAAATAGATAATTGATAATGTAAAGTTTTCAGTCCATACACTTTTCCTTTTTTTTTTTTTTTTTGATGGAAACCACACAAAAACAGAATTTTTCAGATTTTCTATAAATATAGCCTACAACTTTTTGGTAGTAATAACAAACACTGAAAAATTGTCTGTATTAAATTATGTCTTAAATAGTCTAACATTCAATATAAAAATTAGTCAAGTATGCTAAAAGAAAGAATAGATCATCTTTCTGTTCTCTATATAGGTAATAAAATTTGTCATTTGAAGAGGCAATCAAAAAGTATAAGCCAAAATATGTAGAAATAAAGTATTATAGAGGTATGTCTATCAATTCATTTAAAAATTTAATTTTTCCAAATTTTTTCCAAAATTTTCAATACTTGTGATAATTTTCATATTTTTAAAAAATTAGATTTATTTTTCAATCTAAAATATCCTTTTCATACTTAATTTTATGTTTATAATTTTTATTCATTTTCTTAAAGAAGCCTCCCAAATTGTCTGAATAAAATCTGGATATATCCTAGCTAGTGGTTTTGATGTTTTCCTACTCTCCAGCACTATTACTTTAAACATTCTAATAGGAAAAACTTCCATAATTGTAAATAATGATAACATAAGGACAAAATAATGAATGCTACTTAAGTGGTACAATCAGTAAGTGTATATAGTTACTGGTATTTACATTAACATACATATGACCAAAAAGAGGAGCCAGTGTTCTATTGAAGGGAGTCATTTGGATCCGTAGATAATTAACAGTAGAATGTTAATGAAATTAACAGTTTTCAAGTTTCTTCTCATTTGCATCCTCAGAATTGAAGAGTGTATTCCCAGGGCCTAATCTACCACTATGTACACAGTACTGAAACTAGAGCATTAAAGATAAATTAACAAATTTTCTTGTCAACATTGTGTGATTGTCTGCGCATTCTCCCTTCCCCTCTCTCCACTGTTTTACACCCATACTCAGAAGAGAATCACCAGCTCACCAAACATAACCTCAGGGTCAGGCCACAGTTGAGAGATTTAAGGGTGAGTGAGAGACTCAACAATGGCCAGGTTTACTGTCCCATCATTTGTAATTAAAGCTAGAAATTCCAGAGTAATCCTGGCTAAACTCTGAATTTCAGAAGTATTGGTGAAATAAGCAACAGAAAAACCCAAGACAGAAGCTCCCCATGAGCAGGGAGCCTGATGCAGGGCTTGATCCCAAGATCCTGGGATCATGACCTGAGTGAGCCAGAGGCAGATACTTAACAGACTCAGCCACCCAGGTGCCCCCAAGAATGACTTTAAAACAAAAAAAGGAAACACACTATTTAAACTTCTACTTCTGAAATGTCCCTAGGTGGTAAGGTAAATAGAAGTCAGAATAATTCCCATCATTAAACCAAGATTAACAAATGAATTTGAGCTATATTACAAGATTAAAAAAATATATACACACACACACACACAAATATATATGTAATTATATACATATATTTATATATTTATATATTACAGGGTGTATATATATATTATAGTTATATATATTTATATATATTATATATATTACAGGGTATATATTTATATGTATATAAAATAAATTGATGTTTAGAGATTTGATTTGAAAACTATTAAAACATAATGACATTAGTGAATGATAGTTTTGAATGGTTAAGTTATTGAATTTGAAAATATTAGGTTTTGAATTGAATCTAGGTTAAGTTTTGAAGTTTTGTGTGCTTATTACCAACAAGTATCACAAAATAGAGTAGTACTGTGATGAGGTGACTTACAGTATAGTTTGAGGGACTTGACAAGCATGGAAAATTTATAGACAGTATGGTATTCTAAATGAGTTTAAACACATTTATGCCAAGATATTTCAGGGAAGGTTATTCACACAGAGGATACTTTCTGCTTCAGTAAACACATTCCCTAGTGCAAAAGATCCCAATTCTGTTTGAATTCTTTGTGATATTCTGGCATGCATACTAGTTTGGTGTGTGTGTTTCTTTTTTTTCATTCATTCCTTTTTTGACAAACACCACATAAGTGGGAGTGCCTAAATCCCAATTACCTTGAACTTGCTAAAAACTGTCCATGGTCTTAAGAAAACAAAACAAAACAAAACAAAACAGAAACCTCTCGATTCCCTAATCATCCAAATGAAGAGATTTGAATATCTCTTGTGTATTATTCAAGCTTTCCCATTCTTCAAGTTTTAACTTACTTTATTGTGTTTCTGGGAAGCAGAAGTGAAAGGAAAGAAAGGGGGAAAATAATATACTAAAAATATATGAGAATCCATGCACATTTTTTTTTCCTTTTTACTTTATTTTTGTAAAGGTGTGGAAATTGGGCTCCATTTGATTTTCAGTCCTTTGAAGCAGATTCTTGTTTCAAGGGTTTTATTATTTGTTTTGGTTTCCACAAAGGTCACAAAAGGGCATTAGGAAAAAACGCAATATATGATCATGGACTAGACTTTGTTAACATTTGGGACTGTTGCTTGTTCCATGTATGTAAGACATGATACGTTAACTAGATGCAGTGTACCTGAGGACAGCACTTGGTTTAGCACAAGTCATCTAGCAGAATCATGATCACCTAACAAATGATTAGTAAGATGAGCTTGTTTAGTGTTATCAAAATGTGATCTTGGGGGGCACCTGGGTGGCTCAGTGGGTTAAGCCTCTGCCTTCTGCTCAGGTCATGATCTCAGGGTCCTGGGATCGTGCCCCACATTGGGCTCTCTGCTCCACAGGGACCCTGCTTCCTCCTTACTCTCTGCCTGTCTCTCTGCCTACTTGTGATCTCTCTCTCTGTCAAATAAATAAATAAAATCTTAAAAAAAAAAAAATAGAATGTGATCTTGGAAAGTCATTGTGTAAGTTCCAGCTCCCTCATCTGTAAAGTGGAATAAAAATAGCACCCAACTCAAAGAACAGTTGTGAATATTGAATGAAAATATACCTGGGGGGTGCCTGGGTGGCTCAGTTGGTTGGGTGACAGCCTCAGCTCAGGTCATGATCCTGGAGTCCTGGGATCCTGCATCAGTTTCCATGCTTGGCACGGAGTTTGCTACTCCCTCTGACCATCTCCTGCTCCCTCTCTCTCTCACTGTCTCAAAAAAATAAATAAAACATTAAATTTATGTCTGTAAAATCAGTGAACCCAGTGCCTGATACATAGTAATCACTCCCTTTATCTCTCTTATAGAGATACACATATAAATAAAGATACAGCATATTTTATAAATTCTAGAACACATTCCTTTATATATTTGAATCTCCGAAATATCCATGTGTCTGTCATGAATTACACCTTAGCATTGTGACATAGCTATATTGATATTGTCTTTTTTTTTCATTGTTATTATGTAAATATTAGTGTATCTACCAGAAGTACCTCACATTCAATTAACGAATAAATTTTTTGATCTTGTAGATGGAAACTCAAATGTGTTGTAACTATATGTATTTTTTTACACACTATATGTAGAACTACTATTTATCTATTTGTATAGCTACCAACAGAACTTTGTCTTTAGCTATTTCTTAAGCCTTATAAATTGTAGATGATGAATCCAACCCAGAAATTTGAATTGCTATGTTCCAAATGAACTGTGCTGTTGATAAACAATATTTTCTAAATTAATCAGCAGAGTCAGTAGAAATGTAAAGTTGCTTGCATTTTAATATGTATTTTATTGCATTTGTTACATGTAAAACACCAACATACCTATTAAGAAACGTGGTGAGGTAAGAGCCTGTGCTGGAAGATAGAAAGTCACATTCTAGCTCTGCTCATAACCGAGGCCACTTGTACAAATCATTAGCCTCTTTGAGCAGTCATTCCTCCATTTGTAAAATTAGCATCTAACACTGGTGATTGCTGATATTTATATGAATCTATATTGTACAAAATGGTAGATTGTCTCCCATGGCTATCCAAGGTGAGACTACTGGAGAAAATAGCACAAGTTCCTTTAGTCTTTGTTGATGTGAAGATCTGGTTTAAAAAAAAAAAAAAATCAGTAGTTTGCATATGGTGGTAAAAAGGGCATAATGCTGGAAGTTTACTGCCAAAATATTTAGGATTCTTTTAAAAAGTTGTAGCCAACGAAGTCAGTAGTCATAGCATTAGGTGCTCTGATTATCCAAATCCTTAGTAGAGCTTCCCTGACTTCTCACACTGTGGAAATATAAGTTGCCCTTTGGAATTAGAAGTAGGGCAAGGCAATTTGTATTCATTTCTGTTCAATCAAGAAGGATTCAGTAGAGGAGGCTCTGTTTCACAAACCTTGTTATGAAAGAAGAAAGAATGTTAGTTTAATGCTCATTCCCATTAAGTGTTCAGTAAACCATACTGTCTGGTTCACAGACAAGTGAAGCTATTTTTGCTCTAATGACAGCAAGAGCAATGATATAGTATTAAGAGAGGTGACATTAAACAAGTCTGCCACTAACTGACTGTGTGACATTGGGCTACTTAGGTCTCCTCTGGAGATAATGGTGATCTGCATTTCTTTCTAATTTATCTTCTGGCTCCCAAGGAACATATTGTAGATACATATTGGACAATTTGATAATTGAGATTTACTTTACACATGGTCCAGTGAGAATGAAAAATGATTACTAAAACTAATAGGACAGAGAAATGAGAAGACCCAGGTCAACTGTGGTCATAACTTACCAAGAAAGGCTTTTGGAAATAGGTAATATCTGAAGTGATGAAACTAAATTGGTGATATGGAACTCTGTCAGCATTTGTAGAATATCAACAGATCAGATATATAGTTCAGATTCCTAGTATTTTGGCAAAGAGCAAATTTTTCATTTTTTTTCACATAAAGTTGTCCACGAGAAATAATGGGCCTTGCCCCAACTTAATTTCTTGATTTAGCCAAGGCACTGAACTTAACTTAGTGGATGTACAAATTTCAAGGCTTTTCCCTCCCTTTTTCCTCACCTACCATTTATTCTCCCTAAAAGTTGGCACTATTAAAAAAAATGCTTGTAAGAAGATTACTTGATAGAAACAGATCATATAGAAAGGACGCAGCTGTAAAACCAATAAATATCATAGTAAGGGTTAAAAATGTTTGTTAATGCACTCTTTACTGTTCAGCTTACCATAGGAATCCATGCTATAAGTAATTCATAACATTTAACTAGAAATTCAGGTTAATGTAACTAAAAATTTGGAGAGAATATATAGTGTTAGCAAAGACCACAGTTTAGATTTCCACTTTACTATTTATTGGCTCTGTGGTCCTGGGATATTACCTGTTTCAAATATCTGAAATAAAAATAATAATGCCTCTTTCATGGAGTAGTTTTAAAAATTAAATAATGTTGTATGAATAGGCCCTATGAAGTGCCATGTAAATACTATGTGCTAACAAATAATCACTAAGAATTCAAACTTTAAAATAATTATTAGCTCATAAGCTGTGAATCAAATTGTTCCTGCATGCCTATAGATTTCACACCTTTACATTTAAATATTAATAATAATTAATGTTTTGTTAGTATTAAAATGGTTATAAACTTCCCAATATATTTCACATCATGTCATATATGAAACATTAAATGTACATGCCACACTGAGGTAAGATAAAAGGTGTTTATGTATATGTATTTAGGACATGACATGGTAAAAAAAGATCCTGTGTAATATAATTATCATAAGAAAAAATGAAATTATTAGTGAAATGTGTACCCAGCTTAAAAATAATCTAAACTTGTTTCCACGAAATGGCCATATGTGTTTCTTAATGTTTTTTAATAGTTGAGCATATGAAATGCACACTCCCTGAAGTTCCACAGGCCCCTTATCCAAGGAGGGTGGTGCATGCTACTGCAGACTGTGAATGGACATGTCTAAGGGTAGGGCGCCTCACTGACCCTGCTTAGGGCACGGTGGCAGAAAGACAGCTGTTGTTCATTGCACTCAACAACAGTGGAGTTTGAAGGGCATGTTCACGAATCTATCCCACTTGGGCAGTCCTTTAAGGAATCCAAATGAACTTAGGCAGAGACAAGTAGCTGACCCTTCTGGCTGTTGCATATTATGAGAGATTGATATTTTGGATAGCACTCCTATAATCTCTTCATGGCATATCATTTAAGAGTTCCTGAAAAAGATACCATACGTGAAAAGTATCTTTCACAGGGCCTAGCATATCTATGGTTTTTGAGCCTAAATCGTACATTAATAGAACAACATACATATGAGTCTTTGAAAAGTTGTAGGTATGAACTTGGTCAGTTGCTTAGTGAAGAGCTATAACCTTCATGCCCTTGAGCATTCATTTCCTAACTTGTTACAGCTGTCAACACTTAACAAATATTTATGTAGTTGCCAGAGTTCGTATCTGGGGCTTATAAGGTATATCATAAAATTATGCCCAGATGCTTTAAAGAATGTTCAAATTCATGTTTTTGTAATTAAAAAGTTGTTTCCAATATTAATTAGCTTTTAATCACAGTTTACTTTAATTTTTTATTTTTATTTTATTTTTTAAGATTTTATTTATTCACTTGACAGATAGAGATCACAAGTAGGCAAAGAGGCAGGCAGAGAGAGAGGAGGAAGCAGGCTCCCCGCTGAACAGAGAGCCTGATGCAGGGCTCAATCCCAGGAGCCTGGGATCATGACCTGAGCCGAAGGCAGAGGCTTTAACCCACTGAGCCACCCAGGCACCCCCACAGTTTACTTTTATATACTTGTGTAAACCAAAAGGAGTTCTATACATGTTAGTGAATATTTGAGATTAAGAGGACCAGTTAACTTATATTATGAATTATATAGAAATTTCCCCATAAGGTGGTAATATTGATTTATTCTCAGCAAATATCTTGTCAATGGTCAGTTTATTTTTGTGTAACCTCATAGTATCTGTGGTTTGATGTTCTTTTGAATTTGAGGATTATTACAGAATGAACAAGAAGACAATAATGAAGATTAAAGAAAGAGTGACAGTTGAGAGGCTACAAAATGACATGATTCCTTCTAAGAGTATTTTTCTCCTTAGACAAAAGACATGGATTGTTAAGGAAGGTTTTAAAATATTTATAAAAGCTTAATACATATGTGCTTATCTAGACTTTACTATTCATGTAAAAATAGGGATTTTAAAACATTCTGGTTTTGTATTAATAAAATTCCATATTCCTATGGCTAAATATATTCCTTTAAATGGTTAAAGATATAAAATTAGAAGAATAAATTATTCCAGTGCTATTTTCAATATCACATGTAAATACTTTTGCACATGAGACTATATTTACACTGGGAACTGGCCAAAGTTGGCTATTTTTTCTTTTGATTTACTTTTTACAAATAGCATTCGACTATGTTAATTTTTACCTTTTGTTGAAGAGGTAGCAGAAAAACAAAATCCTGAGCTTACCCAGTCACAGTAATAGCCAGTCCTTGGCCTTGAGAATCAATTCTTAAAGTCTTTCTGTTGTGTAAGAAGAACAAGTGTATGTTTATTTCATGCTTATTATATGCCCAACATTTCATTAGATGCCTTGGGGAATACAAAATATTGGATTCTGGATATTGTCAAGTAGTTTAATGCTTAACTGAAGATGTTTAAGTGGCATATGAAAATCACATATGAAATATATATGAATGTACCTGATTGCATATAATTTTAAAAAATTGGTTTAGAAAAGTTAGGAAGGGATGGGATAACTGGAGAAGATTGATTTTTTTTTTTTTTTTAATTTGTCAGAGAGAGAGAGAGAGCGAGCACAGGCAGACAGAGTGGCAGGCAGAGGCAGAGGGAGAAGCAGGCTCCCTGCCGAGCAAGGAGCCCGATGTGGGACTCTATCCCAGACGCTGGGATCATGAACTGAGCCGAAGGCAGCCGCTTAACCAACTGAGCCACCCAGGCGTCCCGAGAAGATTGATTTTTATATAGTCAGTGCCTAAAGCAACCAAAAAAGATTGAATGAAAATTTTTAAGAAATTATTTTTTAATTTTAAGTTTATATCACATAAAATTGTTTAAAAACAATGTTTTTACTCATTTAGAAACCAGCTATATGCAATAATATAATCTTTATAAAAGCTTAATTTGTCTTAATTCTACTATAAACTGTCAAGACACCAATAATGGTTTGATATATTAAAATAACTTTGTGAATTGATTTTGGGGGAAAACGAATTTCAGCAACTGGATCACTCATTCTTCCTGGCATACCTATGATTTGAAAATCTCATGCAATCTCTCTGCTTTTTTGTTTGTTTGTTTTTAAATCTCAGTCCTTTGTTTTTGTTTTTTGATGTGTACTTTGTTCTAAGTCCTTTGTTTTTTATTTATTTTGTGGCAGTTGTAATATAAAGGCAGGACTATCGGACAAAATTTAAAGCAAATAAAAAGCTCTAATTTGTATAATAAAGAAACTAAATATCAGAATAGGAGCCACTGATGTGTTTGAAACGTGGAAAATATATATTTAAAATTATTTTTTCTAAACACATTCAGTTTAACACAGCATTTATATGCTGCTGAATCTAATTTTAAGTAATAGATATGTTCATACTTGTTTTGAGTTTTGAGTTCCTTAATTGTTGTAAAAAAAATTCTCCATATCTTAATGCTTAATAGTAAAAATTTAATTTTTGCTGACATCTGTCATGAGTGAGTCAGGAAGGGGGTCTCTACTTCATATAGTAATCTAAGGACCTGGGCTCCTTCTAGCCTGTAACTTTGTCCTCTTTTATATCCTTGAAGTTCTCTCTCCTTTGTTGATAGATGGGAAAAGAGAGAGAGTGCATGGAGAAAGGCCACCTGTTCTTACCAGCCTCAGCCAGGAAATGCATGTGTCAGTTCTGCCTACATTCTACTGGGGAAAACTGGTGATATAGCATATTTAGATACATACAGCAAGGAAATGTAGTCTAGCTGCCAGTCATATAAATGAGAAAAACACATTGGATATCAGCGTGTCTGTGCAAGTCTAATCAAGATTCATTTGTTTAAATCCAGGAAAAACTTAAGTACTTAAAATAATGTCAGCAAATTGAAAAGAAAACCTACTCCCCTAGCAGGCAATATATAACTAAAGGGAGTTCAGTAGGGAGATTCTGAAGAAATTATGCAGGAAAAAAAGATATCATTGACCCAAAATCAAAATATTTGTCTTCTGATATGTAATCCAGCATGTGTTAATACAGAAAAAGAAGCATTAAAACAAATAAATTAGAGAGAAAACCAATTTCCTTTATAGAAGAAAATTTTATATTTGACTCATAAAATAATCTTCTTTCAATATCCGTGATCTAAAATAGGGAAGGAAGGGATAATCACATAACATCTGGGTACCACTTGGCAAATTTCATCAAGCTCTGAGATTTTTACTCTCATTTATGAAAGAGAAATTATTCAGAAATAAATACAAAGCAAATCTTCTTAATTATAGTCTAAAAAAATTCTTGATTAGCTTCTTAAAATTTTCTTCATCAACTGTAATTATTAGATGGATCCTTTAAAAGCAAACTTAGTTGGCTTGCCTGAGGGAAAAAGAAGAAAAGCGGGATCAAACTCTAAGATTGAGCCTAAGTTCCCCTTTGCTTTAAAGTATCTGTTTAAATAATCAGTTTATGAGTGAAAAAAGGGTCATTGCTGCAGTCTTCCTGACATTTGCATATCCATGTGAAATGTGAATCAGGGTGAGTTGGTGTGTGTGCATGGGCATGTGTACCTATTGTAGGAGAGTAGAGGAAATACAATTGGGGGGAGAGAAGAACTAAGTAAAGATAGAATATTGAAAGTGGCAACTTACCCTTAACTGAATTTAATATGCTATCCTATGTAAGTATAAGCACTTCCACTTAAAAATTGATGTTTTAAAACTAAAGTAAATATATTTAAAAGATAAGTCAAAAATATTTTTTCTAAAGAACTAAGTATAATACCATAAAAGCAGAATATAAAACTATTGCTTTTAAATATACATAGTAATTTGATTAAGTTTTCATATTGTCATCAAAGCCTGTTTGATGTAATTAGCAGCATTAATTTGTAATTAGCATCATTTGTAATTAGCAGCATTCAGTTAATCTGCTAAGAAGTCACTTAGAACAATTTTATAATTGTGATGGTTAAAACTTTTCCTTCCAGTATTTTTTAAACTAATGAGTTGACTTGCACTTACTTTCTTTGGAATCATGTAAAGCTAAAGTATAACCTCTCTAAGATTGACGTACCACAAACAACCAAAGCTGCAAGTGTTTTGGTGCCCTGCGTCTCCACCCGTCTACCCACTGTTTACACCATCCCCTCTGCTTGGAAAGACTGCACACTCAGGTCCAGTTATTTGTTTGGTGACCTCAGCAGTAAGACTTGACTAAACTCAGCAATAAGAGCTTGACTAAAAGGAATCTGGCACACCAGCGTCTCCTTAGTGAAATCCTCACTGTTGACTTCCACTTTCATGTTTGATATAATTCAATCCCAGAATAGCAATCACACCCTGTCCATTGTAAAAACAAATCCAGATCCTAATATATATGTTTGAATAGCTGCTCTTTTGTGTTATCTACGGTTGTGAATTAATCATGCTATCCTTCTCTCTTTGTGATGATAGTTGAAAGAAGATATTAGTGTTATATTTAGTTGTATTTGTAATTGCATTACACTGAAGAAAGCACTACAATAAATTACTCTGTTTACTCTTTGTCTGATAGTTTTAATAGAATACTCAATTGCAGGAAAAAAGAAACTTCATTTAAATTATCTGTACTGTTTAAATTCACTTATTTGTTTCTGCTTTAAATCCAAGATATATCATTAGTATAATGCTGCTTAAACTATTTAAATAGTTGCCATGTTTTAGTCCTGGATTTGTTTAAATCTGTAACTTAATATATTCAAAGCCAAATACATCATCTTCTATTCCAAAACCACCTTTTCCCATACTTCTCTATTTTTGTTTGTTAGGTAGCATGATGCCCCATGTCAACTATGACCAAAAATTTAAAGTTATGTTTAATTCTTTACCTTGCCTTGTGCGTTCAGCCATTTGGCAAGACCTCTTGTTTCTTCTGCTACAATGCCCTCCACCCCCATTCTTTTTTTCTTTCCTAGTTCATTTTCTCAATACCACTCAATTGCTACAGTGTCCTAGGTTTTTACATTATCTTTCATCTCTTCCTTCTTATAAGGTTCTCAGATTAGTCCTATGGGTATGGGATTTGGATCATGACTCTTCAAAAGTAGAAAAATATAAACTCTTCAGCAGGTTCAAAGACTTTGCATTAACCTCACCAAATGCCCATGTTGTCTTATATCATCTAACAGTACTGAGGAATAGTAAAGATTAAATTAAAGATTAAAGATTAAAATAAAATTAAATTTAAATTTAATTAAAGATTAAAATAAAGATTAGATTACTGATCTATTTCTAAATTTATGTGATTGTTTTGTACCAGTATCACATTTATGAACTTCTTTCTACTTAATAACCCTTAACAACAAATCTAACAACGGCATTAGGAATGAAGACATTAGGAAGACATTAGGAACAATGGCATAATAATGAAGACATTGACATATCTACATTAAGTTATGAAGAAGGCATGATAGAACAAACCTTTGTGATATAGTATGCCACTGTTTTTTATCTTATCATAAAAATGTGGTAGCTCTATTAGATTATTATATATCAGGTAATATGAGATTTGTGTAATTAGTCATGTTTTTTAAGAAAATCATCATTGTTATCATCATCATCATTTTTTAATACTTTAGATGACTTTAATTTACATTAATTTCTATGCAGACCAGTAATGATCAACATAACCTTCTTTCATGCCGATAAGGCTCTACACTTTACTCAGTGTTGCAGATTGTCTCACCCCAGAAGCAATCTCTGAGACAGTTTATCATGCAGGACGTTTATTACAGGGCGTGCCTTCTATCAGTACCTGTGGAAGAGAGAGGATGAAGATTGAAAAGAGGGAGAAATAGAGTTGTGATTTATTCCCAACAAAAGCCTGCATTGATCTCCTAAGGAGTAATGGAGTTGGAGGAGCATGTCAGAGTTGGCCTGAGTTGGACAAGGGCCTCAGCCTTTTTTCTGCATATGATCAAGCACTGATGTCACATGAGCCCAGAAAGACTTTCTACCTTGAGAGTGGTAGCTAATCAGTCCTTCAGGGCAGTCTTCCTGCAGCACTCTGGCAGTTGTGGACATAAATGCTTCATTTCCTGTAGAAGATGTTAATGGCACACCACAGTATTGACCTCATGATAAATGGTAATGCTTTGTACATGTTAGGGTGTTTCTGCCATACCTAAGTTACAGTGCCTATAAACACCATCTGGACTTTATGGAGCCCTCTTCTGATATCAACCATGAAACCATCCACCTATGAAAATCACTATCCTCTGAATTACTAACATATGGGATAATGAAGCCAGGATCATTTAAATAAGAACTGCAAATACTCAGTGTTTTTGGAAATGGCATCCTTAGCTTATTTTACAAAGATGCATGTATGGATTTATCAGATTAACTTGTTTACATGTCAACAAGGCTGAGAGTTTGCTTTTAAAGGAAGAGAAAAAATGTAAATGTCAGCGGGTGGTAGGTTATCATATTATGAAAGCAGCATGTTTGAACTGAAGATGCAATGTTTCTTAAGCCAGCCCCAACATTTAAGAAAAAAAGAAGCAGCAACATTCCACTGTCTGCCTGTGATAGTCAGGATAATGACTCTCTACAGATGTACAAGTCCCAACCCTCAGAATCTGTGACTGTAGTACTATATTGTGATGAAAGGACTTTGCAGATATGATTAAGGTTACAGACCTTAGCTAGAGTATTCTAGATTATTTAGGTGAGTCCAGTTCAATCATATGGACCCTTATACTCAGAGAACTTAACTCCAGCTAGTCAAAGAGCTGTAAGGAAAGAAGAGGGAGGAGAAATTTAAAATGTGGGAGGGACTCTACCCATTGTTGTTGACTTTGGAGATAAAGGAAGGGGGTGACAAGCCAAAGAATGTAGATGCCTCTTGAAGCTGGAACCAGCCATGAGCTGATAAAGAGCAAGGAAGTGAGAACCTCAGTTCTACAACTGCAGAGAATAGAATTCTGTCAACTACTCAAATGAGTAAAGAAGTAGACTCTCACCTAGAACCTCTAAAAAGGAACATGGCCTTCCTGGTGCCTTGGTTTTAGCCCAGTGAGATCCAAGTTAGACTTATTACCAACTTTCTTACAATTATAAAAAGATAAATTTGTTTTCTTTAAGCTGCTAAGTTTGTTGTAACTTGTTATGGCAGCAAGAGAAGACTAATACAGATTCCCTGCATTTCTGTAAAACTGGATCAGACAGTCCAGTGAGATGTGATAAATTAAAGGTGAGGGTGAGAGCTGGTGTTAAATGGATAAAAGCAAAGGAACTAAACATATAGAAAGAATGTTGCAATGAGAAGGCACTATTTAAATGTGTTGAATGGAACCTCTAAGAACAAATTGTGCATTTACTATTATTTTGCCTAGATATATTTTTGGCTAGAAGCAAGGATGCTGGTCACAGTTTCACTACTTAACTCCTTGGGTGTTTTTAAACAGGTATTTTAGATGAGTATTGATTTTGAAACTGTAGAAAATCTATAAATTTGTGAATGCTATTGATAGGACCAGAATTAAAGAACTTCTTTGCTATGCGTAAAAGCAATGTTGCCATTTCACTGACTTCCTAAAAAGAGCAAGGATATAGGAAAGAAGGAGGCAGTAATATTTACATAGCCATTTTATTAGCATAACTAATTTGGTATCTAAAGACATGCTAGGGTCTTTCTTTAAATAATATTAGGAACCTCAAGGAAGCTAGAATTGTTAGACTGACCTAGTATGCAACTTACCAGTAATTGTCTAGTGACTCATTTATGGATTTGCCAAAGGATATAATATATTCAGATGACTAAATAAAATATGCACAGTTTCTGCTTTCTATAACTCATCTAAACTTTCATCATCTGTCCCCACACATATGGGAATCGGAAAACACTTATTTTATTCCAGTGAGGTAAATTCAGTACTAAGCAGCTAAAAATAAACAAAAGCTCCAGTTATTTGTCTCTGCTTAAAAATGTTCTCTGCTTAAAATAGTTCTCTTATCTAAAGTGTTTTCTGCCATGGCTGTTCCAGTTTGGTGTGACAATGTGGCTGAGGTGTCCAGCAATGTGTTGTCTCCTGCTAGAATCTCCAGTAGGAATAGGAGCACTTACTTTTGGCTTCTTCTACCTCTCTAATAGATCTCTCCATTATAAGACATTATCCCACAGAGGAGAGGCCAGAATAAATGAGCGTTGCTGCTTCTCTCAGCCTCTCTCTTCTATTGTTGCAAATCTTCCAGGATATTAGAGGCAAGCCATCCACTTTGTGTTTCACTGTGGCTCAGAAGACACAGGCCATATTGTCCTCTTTCCCAAGGATGTTTGACTTACCTTTCTCTTAGGACTGTAATTTCAGGAGAACAACCTGAGAACAGAATGTCTTAGGGACAACAGGAAAAACATACCAAGATAATGTTTTCAAAATACTTTTACCATTACTTTTCCTCTGTAGGAAAACATTGTGTCCCAGGAAAAGGTGTGAATGCCCATTTGAGCTTCTTCCACCTTTTCTAAGATGATTGGATCTAGCATTCTAGCAGAATCTATATATATGTATTTTTTCAGTCAACTCTTCCTGTGGTGTGAATAGGCAAATTTGGCCTCTGGGTGAAGTTTTTCCTCTTATCACTGAAGTTATTCTCTGTGCTCCCAAGAAACTTACCTCCCTCCCAGTTCTGGTCTCTATCCCACCCATATTTACTCTTATAAAAGGACTAAGCTGGTGGATCTTGCACATAAGTGGATGAGAAATCACCTCTGTTTATAGGTATTTGATATGGCTGCTGGTCCATACATCGGATTCCCAAGCATTTTCTCCCCCCCCCCCGCAGACTATCTGTCCATTTCTCTTGCTGAATATATGGTTCAAGAGGGAAATGGGGTGGCTTGACCCAGTATTTCATAAGACAATCCTGCCTATACTCTCTGTAACCTAGGAAACTTCAAGCTGGTAAGAGCATTTACAGAAAAAGTCTGATCTGGTTGTGGAATTATACATTTTCCTTCAAACAGCAGCATTTGACATGTCTCAGGCTACTGGGACTGGGCTTTCTTTCCTAAATAAGGATCTCTGTCTTTGTAAACATTCGCAATTTAGGCAAGCTCTGGAAAGGATCTTGTCCCAGCTATTGTCCTCTTTCTTTCTCTCATCAAACTGGATTTGCCTTTTGCCAACACTGCTGTAACCCTAACCTTTCTTGCTCAAATTGAAAGTTGCTTGAGGGAAGAGATAAAATTATGCTTTCATGGATCTCTCAGAGTACTTAGTCTGGTGTGGTGTTAGTTGGCTTCAGGCATGTAGTGTGGAAGGAACTACATGCTCTGCAGGGTCTTTTCAATCACATAAAAGAATGCAATCTTGGTAGCATTTATACGGGATAGAGTGAGATAACTTTCCAATCCCCATAGAAACTTTGAGGCAGGGAATGGTAGAATTAATTAAAGTGGTAGAAATGACATCAATTTGTCTAATTCAGCAATTTAACTGATTTATGTAGGCTTCTGGAAAGTGGGAACCAGATTCTAAAATTAGAGTCCTTAGCTCTAAATTCTGGTTTTCCCTCTTATTGATTTATGAACTTGGATAGGATAGTTTCCTCCCATGTAAAAAGGGCCTAATAACAACTGTGTCGATTGTAGTGAAGGCTAAGTGAAGTGTTAAATATAGAACAGTTAGCACTTAGCACATAATTGGTGCTCAGATTGTCAACTTTGTTGTTATCATATTCTTATTAAACCTTTCTGTGAATACCTTTAATGATGTGGGTGGACCACATTATTTCCCAAAACAGTCTCATATAATTTCAAGCCCCTCCATTTTCTATAATGTCCTTATAACTATGTAATGTCCTTCTCTCTGTAATCTCAAGGCCTGTCCTCTGGAAGCCCACAGACTAAACTGTCTCCTTTCCATGTACCTACAATTTTATATTGTTGAGGAGAAATATGTACTTCCCCTAAGTCCCCTTTTCTTCAAGGTAAATGTGCTTAGGTCTATTGGTCAGTTCACACATAGTCCACTTTCTCTCTCCATATATATGGTCTATTTTTTTGGTTTATGTTGTTTTTATGATTATTTTTTATTTTGGTTGTTTGCTTTTGTGTTTCTTAAAATTTTGTTTTCATTTTATTTTATTATTTTTTAAAAAGATTTTATTTATTTATTTGACAGAGAGAGAGAGAGAAAGCACAAGCAGGGGGAGCAGCAGAGGGAGAGGGAGAAGGTGACACCCTCCTGAGCAGGGAGTCTGATGTGGGGCTCATTCCCAGGACCCTGGGATCATGACCTGAGCCAAAGGCAGACACTTTACCAACTGAGCCACCCAGGCACCCCTTTTTAATTTTGTTTTTAATTGTTTGTTAAATCTCTAGCTTGCAGAACAGAATATATATTTCAGACATATCCTCAGAAGCACAGATGAGAGTATCGGTGGGTATCACTGCTCATCTTTGCTCATTGTTCTGTCTGTGCTGGCGAAGTGTTATTATTGCTTTTGTTGTTATTATGGTTGTGGAATCATGTTTCTGACTTACAGTGAATTAGCAATCGTTTAATATTATGTGTTTTTTTGTACAAGTGGTGCTTTTGATTAGCATCTCCCCATTCTGTATGTCTGTCTTGATTTACTGAATCCAAAAAGCATTATCACAGGTATAATGAATGTAATACATTCCATACAAAAGTCTATGACTTCACATTTGAAGAAGAATAAACTGCATATGAGAGAAAACAAGAATCATCCATTTGTATGTTGTTTACTAGATTTTACCATGCAGTTGGGTTCATTTTGCTGGATGGCCTCCCTTCCTGAGTATCCTGGCTCCCTTTATCTCATAACCAATCAACATTGTGAACATCTGTCTCTCTATTGGCTTAGAGACAGTCTATCCTATGTTTAATCCAATACTGTTGTTAATAAAGAAGAAACTGATTAGCTAAAGTATTGTGCCATTCATTGATTGAGTCAAATGCCTTCCTGAAATTTGATTTCCTTAGAGTTCTCAGAAGAGAGACAGAAGCTGGCTAGTATGACATTGGAGGGAGTGGAAAGATATTTGGAACTAAATGCTTGACTAAGCTTGGTTTGATGTGGTATCTAGAAAAAGGTGATAATTAAAGGGATCATTTATAAAATGCACTGCAGAGAAATGTGCTAAAGTAGAGAAAATGTACTTAAAGTTGCACTGACTTATAATTATTTCATTATAAGATCTTCTCATCTTTTTCTGCTTAGAATTTATTAGAATACTATCCTCTGAGGTATCTTTTAAATATTTGTTTATATGGTTCAGATTTTTCTATTAGTGCCAGAGGAAATTCAGGTAAAAAATTAATTCCCTATCCTTGGGAGACATTTGATCTAGTATTCTACTTTTAGCACCTTTGCAAAGTCTAATAATCCCTGCTGTTGGAATTATAAAACTCTTACTCCAAATACTTCAAGAAATCTTCTAAAAATTTGCTTGCTCAAAACTCAAGTATATCAACCTTACAATTACATTCTCAGTTGCTGGAATTTCAGATAGTCTTTGAATATGTTTTGTTCACAAATTATATTATCCACATAAGTTATATCAATTTCATAACCTTTATTCTTTTATGTAATTAAAAATTCTAGCAGGTTTGTGTTGATAGATACTGGGCTAAATTCTCTATATCCTTCAAATTTCTTGTGCATATTCACATGGTCTAATCCTATACCACTTTATGGTTATTATTAAGCCTTTTTTCCTGAATTATACTTAGGTGGACCATAGAATTTATTGTTCAAAGACACTTTTCCGAGTAGACTGGACCAGTGTAAGTAATTATTCAGGGGTAAACTGGAGCTGTTCTAGGAAATGTTTAGTGTAAGATAACCCTATGTAGAACAAATGCTCATTTTAGAAAAAAAAAATAGAAAATACAGATAAATATTTCATTTATTTATTTGTTTATGTATTTATATTTTATTTTTAAGAGATTGAGAGAGACAACACATGTGGTTTGTGGCAGGACAGAGTGGGAGGGAGAGAGAGAATTTCAAGCAGGGCTCAATCTTACAACTCGAAGATCATGACCTGAAATCAAGAATCGGATACTTAACCGACTGAGCCCCCAGGTTTCCCCCAGATAAGTATTTTAAAAATTAATCACAGTCCCTTAACTTCTTTTTCCTTCTTTCTCTTTACTGGTATTTACATATATGGCTATGCATATATACTTATACATTCATACATGCATACATACATACCCGTATCTATATTTATACATACATATGCACATAGTGTATGATCGGAATCGCATAACTTCAAAACGCATTTCAGTGGCTCTGTATTATTTTGTTGTATGAATGTGTTCAAATGCTATTTAATTCGTTCATTGTAGAATACATGCACTTTTTATTAATACCACTGTGATGCTATCCTTATATATGAGTTTATTTATAGCATTTTTTTAATGGTAAGATATTAGAAGCAGATTCATTCATTGTAAAGTCCTTGACACATCTTTTCACATTAATTTTATAAAAATTGTATGAATTAGCACTGTTGTCAGTCTATGAGAGCTGTTTTACCACACTTTTACCATTATTGGGCCATATTATCATTTTTGTCTTATCATTAGTGAAATTGTAATTACTTCTCAGAAAAAAAGTGGCAAAAAAGTTATAGATTTACTTAAGTTAAAACATCAAACTGCACTTTTAAGGTTTTAATTTCCATGAAATTTGTTTCAGGTGGCTCATAAGTTAGCTAGAGAAATGAAAAACAGACTATTTTAATCAGCTTTAGTCCATTCTTATGGCCCAATTGAATTCAATAGTTTGCAACCAAGAACTTACAAACTAAAAAGAAAGACTGTTTTTCAGATACAGCCTTTATAGGGGAGCAGTCCTCCCATGTTTCTAAGGCAGACTAATCTCACATTTCTGGTGTTTTCCTCTGAGATATTGCAGATCAGAAAGATATTGTTAATATTCCTTCTTGGAAGAGACTTTGACTACTGCAACTGCTTTACTGGGCTATGTTTTTGAAGGCATTTGTTTGAAGGCCTTTAAGAGACACTTAACATCTCAAAGAACTGAGTGATAAAGATATACCTTGCAGCCTTAGGAAGCAGTGCTTTAAAGCATGGGCTCCAGAGTTAAATTGCACATTTAAAAAAAAGTCCTGGGGCACCTGGGTGGCTCAGCAGGTTAAGCCTCTGCCTTTGGCTCAGGTCCTGTTCTCAGGGTTCTGGGATCAAGCCCTGCAACCGCATTGGGCTCTCTGCTGAGTGGGGAGCCTGCCTCACCCTCTCTCTCTCTGCCTGCCTCTATGTCTCCTTGTAATCTCTGTCAAATTAGTAAATAAAATCTTTACAAAAAAAAAAAAAAGTCCTTGCATTACTCCTAATTGAGAGATTTTGGGCACCCTTTTGTTTAAGTTTTTTGTGTTTTTTTTTTTTTTTAAATTCCAATTAGTTAACATACAGTGTGTTAGTTTTAGGTGCACAATATAATGATTCAGCATTTCCATACAGCACCTGGTGCTCATATAACAAGTGCACCCCTTAATCTTCCTCACTTATTTAACCCACACTCCCCACCTCCCTTTTGGTAACCATCAGTTTGTTCTCTATAGTTAAGAGCCTGTTTCTTGATTTGCATCTCTCTTTCTTTTTTCCCCCTTTGCTTTTTTTGTTTGTTTGTTTGTTTCTTCAGTTCCACATATGAGTAAAATCTTTCTTACCTCTCTAAGCTTCAGTTTATCTGTTAGGAAAAGCAAAGCAAAGAATACTATAACACCTTTTTTATAGGGATTAAATGCAATGATCTTTCTTCCTGTTCCTATTTATTAGAAGTAAGCAAGTCCTAATAATCCATAACAGAAGTGTGTGTAGGAAAGAGGAGAGATAACATTTTTGGCTTATTATTAAGTATGGACTTTATATTCTTGGACCTGATGTACTATGTTACATTTAAAACGAATATCCAAGAATACTATAAATGAAATCAACATTGTGATTAGATTATAGTAATTATACAAAATTATGTCTAAACATTCTTTTTTTAAAAGATTTTATTTATTTATTTGAGAGAGAGAATGAGTGAGAAAAAGAGAGAGCACAAGTTGGGGAGATACAGAGAAGGGAGAAGCAGACTCCCCACTGAGCTCAGGAACCCTGAGCAGGGTCATAACTCCTGGGATCATGACCTGAACTGAAGGCAGCTACTTAACCACTGAGCCATCCAGGTGCCCCTGCATTGTCCGTTCTTTTTTTTTTTTTTTTAAAGATTTTATTTATTTATTTGTTAGAGAGAGAGAGAGAGAGCGAGCACAGGCAGACAGAGAGGCAGGCAGAGGCAGAGAGAGAAGCAGGCTCCCTGCTGAGCAAGGAGCCCAATGTGGGACTCGATCCCAGGACGCTGGGATCATGACCTGAGCCGAAGGCAGCTGCTTAACCAACTGAGCCACCCAGGCATCCCTGCATTGTCCATTCTTATGCAAGGCATAATCAACAGCAAAATCTAAACATAGTCCTTTAGTTCTTATGTTAAATTGTCATGAGCAAAAGTCTTGCAGAAATTCCCAGTCCACACACTAATACTCTACTTATCTTCGGGAAGTGTATTAATAACAAAAAGAACTTTAAAAATATATCTTATTCAAGAACAACATTGTTCATTTACCAGAGATGGTTTCCCTAGGTGGCCCCTTTGTTAGAGATCATATCTGGAAAACATTTCAGCAAAAATAGATCCTGTCATAAAAATATAGACTTGAGAAAATCTAGTTTTTTATAGAAAAGAATTGTGATATCAGGTCAAGTTGCTAAAAGCATAAATAAAATCAGTTTAGAGAATGATTCAATGTATTTTGAACACAGATGATTCACTCACTTGTTGGTAATTGTGGTTTTTGTAATTTTCTTGGAAAATTAAACCTCAAAATACATACTACAAAAAACATACTCATACTTCAAAATACATATTCATACATACTTTTATGTATGAGTGGGTTAGGCCTAGAAGCACAAAATCTGTGAGACTCAGTTTCAGCCTGTGGAGAGAGATCAAGAAAGAAAGGGAGCATAATATAACATTTTGAGTTTTGAGAACTAGGAATAATTTAAAAAGGTGAGCCAACTCCATTAACTTTAGAAACCCTGATCCTGAGAAGAAACAAAAATGTTGAAAGCCTGTGGAATTCAATCATACAAAACACAGTGGGATCAGAGAAGCTACTAGGTTAAAGTCTGTCTACACAGAAAAACAATACAGACCCGGAAATCAAACTGTTAACACATTTTTTAAAAAGTAGTAGATAGATAAAAAATTTTATATTTTGAATTTATTGGTAGTTTGCATTTGAAATTAAACCTGCAGTTGGTGAATATTAACTGTTGGAGAGTTAAGTGACAGGAGTATCAAAATTTGACTGTTTAGTGAAAAAGAACCTGGATATTAAAACTTATAATAAATAAAACATAGTCATAGATGCTTCTTTCTTCAACATTTTCTCTTTTGACTATTTTTCTCCAACTTAATTGAGAGATAATTGACATATAACATTGTACATATTTAAGATATACAACAGATTAAATTGATACATTATATATTATTGAAATGATTACCACCATAGCCTTAGCTAATACTTCCATCATATCAATGATTACCATTTGTTTTTTGTGATAAGAACACTTAAGATCTACTCTCTTAGGTCTACAATCTTCAAATCTGTAACATATTGTTAACTATAATCACCCTGACATTAGCTCCCCAAAACCTAAGTCATCGTATTGATGAAGTTCTAGAACCTAGGTGAGGTTTGGTGGGGTGAGGTCTGGAGCCGATGGCTAAGAAAGAATTCTTAAGATGTCTCTGGTGCAAAAAGGTGGTTTATTAAAACATGGGGACAGGACCCATTTGCAGGAAGAGATGCTGCCCCAGGTTGTAAGAGATGGAAAGTTATATACCCTGCCTTTTGGGGAAGTTGAGGGAAAGGGAGGCTTCAAAGGGAGCTTTCATATGCTAAAAAGGGCCTAGAAGGTGCGAGGTCTTGGGGCTTGATCTATGTTGTCTTTCCCCTTTTGGCAAGCCATTAACATCAAGATAGTTGGGAGATTCCTAAAGAATGTCACATTTGTTCCACCCAGGAGTGGTGGGGGTGAGGGGGAGATTGGGAGGTGTCAGCCTTTTGCTTTGTCCTCAGCCAGCCTTCTGCTCCCTCATCATTATAACTGGAAGTTTATACTTTTTGACCAACATCTACCAATTTCCCCCACCTTGCAGACCCTGGTAACCACCATTCTGGTCTCTGCTTTCATGAGTTCACCTATTTTAGAATTCATCTACATGTAATATCAGATAGTATTTGTCTTTCTCTGCCTCATTTATTTTATTTAGCATTATGCTCTCAGGATCCATCCATGTAGTCACAAAGGGCAGGATTTCCTTCTTTTTTTTTTTTGTTATGGCTGAATGATATTCAAATGTATATGTATACCACATCTTCTTTATCCACTCATCTCTTGAAGGACATGTACATTATTTCCATATCTTGACTATTATGAATAATGCTACAGTGAACATTGGAATTCTTCATACCTTCTTGTATGGCATTTGCCCTGAAAAACAAGTGTTTGCATTCAATCTTTTCTTGAAAGCATACCTTTCCTTAGATTTCAAGTAAGGTGATTATGCTCTGACTCTGTTTTCATGGCTACCCTCTGACTGTTCTCAAGAAATACTTGATTTTGTAGATCATAGCTTTTTGTTTTTGTTGCTGATACTATAGCTGTTTCTTTTTTGTTTGTTTTTGTTTTTTATTATTTTTTAAATTTTTTTGATAAACATATAATGTATTTTTATCCCCAGAGGTACAGGTCTTAATCTCACAAAAGAAACTGAGGATACTATAGCTGTTTTAACAGGAGTGGTATTCTTTCTAGTTCCCTCCATCCTTTGTAGATGCTAACCACTTACAGAAGTTTGGGAGCTCCATTCTTATGTTTTAATCTTTAAATGTCTTCAAATGTCCTTTTGTGTTTCCCTTTCTTCTTGAACATTTTCCTAGTTGGGGCTATAATCTGTCTCTTAAAGACTTTTACCTGAGGCAGGAGATTTCAATCCAAATGAGGAAATTAACTCTTCTTTTTAACTTGGGGAGATTTGTAACCAACTTTAAAGTGGAATCCCATATGAAACATGTTCAAGCATGGTAAGGGATTAAGTTAATTTGAATGTATTTCCTTTGGTATTTGCTGGATAACTGGGAGTTTATTTATTTTAAGCTATTCAAAGGGTTTTAATGTTTTTATTTTTGTTGATGCTGTTTCCTGTTTCATTTGGAGAAATGATGGAATTATGTTTCTGAAGAAAACATTTTGCATTAGCAGAGATAAGATCTATTTACAGGACTAAGAAATAATAAATGATCTTATAAAATGCATTTTATTTTATTTCACTCAATTTTATTTTCAGGTAAATATAATAATAATGTTTACTTCCTTGACTTACTCTTAAGGATAAGTCAGGAAGATTCTAAATAGTCTCGGAAGAACCACAAAGTGAATTTATGAATTAATTACTTCAAGTAAGTTTGTATTGAGTATATACTATGGGCCTATGACTTCAGCACACACTCAGATACAATAGGGAACAAAGGAAGCAGTAGTATCTTTGATCTTGTTTAATCTCAGATTGTTTCTAATTCACCCTGAAACCCAATTAAATATTGATTTTAGGGAGAGAGAGATTCTTTAATCATATAATCATATAAAATATATATCATTACAAATTGTGAGTATCCTTTTGAATAAAAATTGTAAATTTCCATGAAATAGTATAAAGGAACACTGGAGTCAGATTCTGTGTGTGTGTGTGTGTGAAAAAACACATCACAGAGGAAATTACATTTAAAATGAGATACAGGGCAAGACACTATATAGACAGGAACTATGCAGAAAAAGTGCTCTAGAAATATGTACAGAAGTGCCCTTGATTGCTCTTTGAACATTGAACTGTACATGCAAAGAATAAGACTCAGCAAGTTCAGGGAAAGAATAACTACCCAAAAGCTATAAGGTAAACACTTCCCAAATCAAACACAAGGCTAGGGGACATTCAAATTTTAAACAGTAAGAGTAACAAAACCTTGCTGGATATGTGAGGCGTTAAAAGACACAGTGTGTTGGTTAGGGAAAAATGCAATAACCAACTATATACTAGTTACCAGACACCCACTTTAAATAAAAGATACAAGTTAAAAGAAAAAGGATGGGAAAAGTTAAACAGAGCAAACCTTAGTGATAGGATGAAGAACAATTGTTAATAATAGACAAAGTAGACTGGAGGGCAAGGAATGTTTCTAGAGATAAAATAAGATATTTTGTAATAATAAAAGGTACAATTCATCAAGAAAACATAACAAGCTTAAATGATTATATACCCTGTAAAAGAGATTCAAGCTACATGAAGCTAAAACTGGTAGAACTGAAAGTAGACCTGACAAATTCATAATTGTAGATGGAGATTTAAACACTCTCTCCTAGTAATTGAATAGAACAAGTAGACAGAATAGCAGTAAGCATATATAATCCAATCTGACCATCTACAGAGTACTCTACCCAACAACAGTAGAATGCACATTATTTCCAATTGCACATGAAATATTTTACTAAGGCAGACTATAGGCTGGCATATACAAATTTTGATAATTCACTTAACTGCCTTATGAAATATATGCTGTATTTATTTTCACTTTATAGATAAAGAAACTGAGAGAAAGAGAAGTTAAATAACTCACTTAGTTATTAGGAGGCTGAGATGATATTTGAACATGGTGCTCTTTCAGAGTTCATGAGCTTTACTTTAAGATATTACCCCAGAGCACCATCTGCACTAATTGTGAGGTTCATGAAGTATAAATAGTGGTAAAAGAATTACAAAACTCTGATAAGTTGGACTGGCTTATCAAACTCCAAGGTGGGTTTGCCTAATATATTCTTAATGTATGCCTCTTATCCTTGTGTAAGTATACTGGTTTGAACTATAAATAACATGGCCTCAAATCTGAGAGGTTTCTTTTCTTACTAAATTGAAGACAAACTTTTAGAAAGTGCTGTATTGTAGCCAGTCACATTAAAAAAAAAAAAAAAAAAAAAGGTAACGAAGAGAAATGAACATTCGAAGAGTCTGATCTGATAAGCCAATCCTGAGAAATTGGCATCCCACATACTTGAGAGAAGGAGAAAGATGTTTGGCCTCTCTTCTTGAATAAATGAGTTCTGGACAATTCTCCTTTGACTTATTCTGAGAAAGAAAGAGAAATCCAGAGAGGGTTGATGGTTGTGGTAGTGGAAATTAATTGAGATAGAACATAGTACTACTTGTTTAGATGAGTTTTAAAGAGATCCAACCATTACCATCAATTCTGGCTCTTACAAGTGTAATTCCTGCATTCTAGACAATAGAGACTAGGACAGAAACATCCTCTAATGTAGCTCTACTTCCAACTTTCATGTCACTGTCACTGTCACAGAACTTTATTTTCCTCCTTTTATTTGTGAGTAGCTATCAATTACAACAAAATCATGTTGTAATATAAGGCAGCAGCCTCCAGAGTAAACACAACATGAGAGGATGGTTGAACACCAGCAAAATGATCAGATTTGAATTTAATTTTTGCAAGATCCATGCTCTAAAAATTAAATTGCCTACTTTTGGAAGGGAATAAAAAAGTAAAAATTCCAAAAATGAATTGGAACCAGAAAATGAAAACAGTTAATATAAATAGTGTAACATTAAAATTCCATTTCAGTCTTTCTGGAGTACTAAGTTGGTGCTGCCATGGAATAGAGTGGTGTAGCTCTTAACACTTAAAGAGACAGACAGTTTCACTTGAAGAAAACACCCCACGTGAAGTTATATCACTTGACATTATCTTCTATAACATAGGTTTTTTAACATTGTGTTATTTTCTATTCTTTAAAAGAAAACATACTGCATAAATAAATCTGTTATTTTGCCATCAAAAAACATTTAAATTATGTAAAGATGACTATTTCAGTATTTTTTTAAAGATTTATTTACTTATTTAGAGAGAGAAAAAGAATGAGTGGGTGGGGCAAAGAGAGAATCTCAAGGATTCCATGTTGAGCATGGAGTCCAATGCAGAACTTCATCTCAAGACCCTGAGATCATGACCCGAGCTGAAACTAAAAGACAGAAGCTTAACCAACTGTGCCACCCAGGTGCCCCAACTATTTCAGTGTTTTTACACACAACTCAGAAACTCAACTCAAACTCAAAAGTTTCTCAAACTCTGAGAAACTTTTTAACTTAAAATATTTTTTCTCAGAATTAAAGTATTTTAAAGAACTTTCAATGAAATTTTATTTCTTCTGCCTGAAGAAGTTTATCCAATTAGAAATGTGATTATCACAGCAAAACTTTTATTGACAGCAAGAAATAGCTCTACATTTGAAGCAGACAGAATCTTCTCTGATAGCTAAGCCTTATGGAAGTATTTTTGTTAGCTTTCTATAGCTCTCTGATGATTTATTTGTAAAATTTTTTAACATATATAAAATGACAGAAAACACACAGAATTATACATGCTTTGAATTTCTCTTCCTTCTCCTTCCAGTTAAGGGGAAAAATTTGTCTTCACCACACTTATTTATTGATCTTCTGTATTTCCCAGTTGTCAAGAAGTTTTATTGATGTTAACAATGTACTCTTGATGAGAAAGACTGCTTTGGAAATTCAAATTACGTCTATTAATTTTTGTCTGTTAAGTCTCTTCAAACCAGCTCCACAGGAGCCTGGAATAAGGTCTGGGATGACTCATAAACACTTCCATTTCAAACAAACTTAAAAATTTTTTGCATGCTTGTAACTGCCAAAAGCATAAACATTTTGAGATCCACCGTCATTCCTTTCTACAGGAAATTTTCTCCAGTGTTGAAGTTAGAAGATCAAGTTAGAATTCAGTTATATATAGGCTTGTGATATCTCACAGATAAATTCCAGCTGCAAGCCATGATAGTGAGCCTAGATTTAATGTTTGACTTTCTGGTTGACAGAGAGTAATCTGAGCCTGAGTAACAGTAGTGACCCTCAACTAGAACAAATTGATGTTTTAGCAAATTCTTCTATGGGACTTCTCACTGCTTCAAGGAAATAATCTACTTTTGGGGAATATTAAATAAAAACTATCAGAATAAAATCTCTTCACAAATACTCATTTCTGCTTAGGATTTCCTTTATCTTTCTGTAATAGATATAGCAAGACTGAAATATTTTTTAGTCTATCTTGTGATTAAACTAATAAATGAGTGTGGAGTGGCTGGGTAGCTCAGTTGGTTAAGTGTTCAGCTCTTGGTATTGGCTCAGGTCATGATTTCAGGGTCTTAGGATCAATCCCTGTGTCAGGCTCTGTGCTCAGTGAGGAGTCCATTTAATTTTTTTTTTCTCTCTCTCTCTCTTTGCCCTTCCCTCTCCCTCTCTCTCTCTCAAATAAATATATAAATCCTTAAAGTAATAATAATACCTGAATAACCAAAGAAATGTTGAAAAAGAAAACCAAAGCTGGAGGCATCACAATTCTGGACTTCAAGCTGCATTACAAAGCTATAATCATCAAGACAGTATGGTTCTGGGAAAAAAAAAAAACAAAAAAAAAACCAGACACATAGGTCAGTGGAACAGAATACAGAACCCTTAAATGTGCCATCAACTCTATGGTCAACTAATCTTTGACAAACCAGGAAACAATATCAGTGTCTTGGAAAAAAGATAGTTTCTTCAACAAATGGTTTTGGTAAATTGGACAGCCACATGCAGAAGAATGAAACTGGACCACTTTCTTACACCATACACAAAAATAAACTCAAAATGAATGAAAGATCTAAATGTGAGACAGGAAACCATCAAAATCCTGGAGGAGAACACAAGCAGCAACCTCTTCAACCTCAGCTGCAGCAACTTCTTGCTAGACACATTTTCAAAGGCAGGGGAAACAAGGGCAAAACAAACTATTGAGATTCATATAGGTAAAAAGCTTTTATACAGCAAAGGAAATTATCAACAAAACTAAAAGGCAATCTATGGAGTGGGACAAGATACTTGCAAATGTCTTATTAGATAAAGGGCTAGTATCCAAAATCTATAAACAACTTATCAAATTCAACACCAACAAACAAAAATTGCAGTGAAGAAATAGGCAGAAGACAGGAACAGAAATTTCTCCAAAGAAGACATACAAATGGCCAACAGACACATGAAAAAATGCTCCGCATCACTCAGCATCAGGGAAATACAAATCAAAACCACAATGAGATACCACCTCACACTTGTCAGAGTGGCTAAAATTAACAACTCAGTACAAAACAGATGCTAATGAGGATGTGGAGAAAGAGAAACTCTTTTACACTGTTGGTGGGAATGCAAACCAGTGCAGCCACTCTGGAAAATGGTATGGAAGTTCATCAAAAAGTGAAAAATAGAGCTACCCTAGACCCAGCAACTGCACTACTAGGTATTTATCCAAAGGATACAAACATAAAGATTTGGAGGGCACATACACCCCAATGTTTATATCAGCAATGTCCATAATAGACAAACTACGGGAAGAGCCCAGATGTCCATCAACAGATCAATCAATAAAGAAGATGTGATATATATACCACATCTTCTTATCATTATATATAATGATAAGAAGTGTAAGAAGAATATATATATATATATATATATAAGAATATATATATATGTATATATATATAGTGGAATATTACTCAACCATCAAAATAATGAAATCTTGCCATCTGCAATGATGTGGATGGAACTAGAGGGTATTATGCTAAATGAAATAAGTCAGTCAGAGAAAGACAATTATCATATGATCTCACTGATATGAGTAATTTAAGAAACAAAACAGATGAACATAGGGGAAGGGAAGGAAAAAATAAAATAAGATGAAAAAAGAGAGGGAGGCAAACCATAAGAGGTTCTTAACTATAGGAAACAAACTCAGGGTTGCTGGAGGGGAGGTAGGTGGGTGGGGAGATGGGTTAACTGGGTGATGGGCATTAAGGAGGGCACTTGATGTAATGAGCACAGGATGTTATATGCAACTGATGAATCACTAAATCCTACCTCTAAAATTAATGATACAATATATTTTAATTTAAATAAAAATGAAAATAAATTAAATACAATAATAAGTGGGGGGCAGATTAGGAGAAAGGTGATGAGAGGTAGAACTTAAGTAATTAATAGATTATCATAAATTCATTGTTGTGAATCTTTGCTGGTTTAAGAACAAACATGTAAGAATATGTTAGATGTGGTAATAATCACAAAAATAAAAATTAAATGAACAGATTGGGATTACATGGTAATTCCTAGAATAATATCCATATCTGTATTTCCTGGCATGGATGCTAAAGGTTTTATTTTTCTAATTTCCAGAGTAACAAATTCCACCTGGGATACAACTCAAGCTGTGCTTTTTTCCATCTCTTATGGTGATAATATTCTTTATAATCTTTCTCTCGGGATTTATATAGTCATTTGGCTTAGCATTTTTACAATTTGAATAAGTCTTAAATGTAAAATAGGAATCTGTAAATATAAACATATATATTTTCTTTGAAAACTCAAATCTAAGGACAATGTGCCTTCCACAAGTAGGAATGTATATTTGTATTTTCCCATTAAAGGGAATAAAACTTGGGGCACCTGGGTGGCTCAGTGGATTAAGCCCCTGCCTTTGGATCAGGTCATGATCTCAGGGTTCTGGGGTCAAGCCCTTCATTGGGCTCTCTGCTCAGCGAGGAGCCTGCTTCCCCCTGTCTCTCTGCCTGCCTCTCTGCCTACTTGTGATCTCTATCTGTCAAATAAATAAATTAAATCTTTTTTAAAAAGGGAATAAAACTTAACTCATTTATTTTGTCATGATATATCTTCCATTTTAATACTCTTCCATATGTTTGCAGTATGATAATAACAAAGGAATATGTTGATTAACTTAAAATATTATGAATTATAAAGGAAAAAAGTTGTTTTTTTTTAAAGATTCTATTTATTTGAGAAAGACACAGAGAAAGCATGAGTGGGAGGAGGTACAGAGGGTGAGGGATCATCAGGCACCTGGATGAGGGTGGGACCTAATAGAGGGCTCAGTCCCAGAACCATGGGATCATGACCTAAGCTGAGGTCAGATGCTTAACCAACTGAGCCACCCAGGCACCCAAGTGGAATTTTTTTTTCCAAAACATCTTTGACAAAAACAAGGGAATACTAGTAATGAAATTTTTAAACAATTAGTATGGAAAACTAATACATTATATTATAATACAGATATATTATCTATATAAAAAAGAAATTTCTAAAGTATTTATTTATTATTATTATTAATTATTATTGTTGTATACATCAAGTCAACTGAGAAATTTGAATCAGAAGAAGGTTATCAAAGTTCAATATTTTAGTCTAAAAACCTTTCCTGTGGATGTTTTAGGACAAGTGCCTACCCATCCTTTCTTTTTCTTCCTGACAATCTATTTTCTTTATAATGGCTGAGTAATTGCATCAAAGCTATCAAAGAAGGCAGCGAAGTTCACTGTAGTATATTTATAAAGGACCAATATATTGTAGATTTTTGAGAATAGGGTTTAGAACTAAAATAACTTTCTGCCTGTATTTTCATATATTAGGACTGCTATATTACTATCTTTTCTAAGAACCACTCAAAACAAAAGGAGTCCTCAGTTTTCAAACAAAAGAAAGTTAACTTTCTTTTTTTTATGTTTAATAATTGCAATATTTCTTTCTTATTTTACAATAAGACCATTTATAGTAACACCATTGTTTATAGTAACACAAATAGCACTCTAGTACAAGACCTTTCAATTGACTGGCTAGGTTTAATTTTTTTGAGGTTTCTCAGTAGAATTTCCACAATATACTGGGTCATAAGCCTGATTAAATTAGATACCCTAAAATACTTATTCATTAGTTATTGCTACATAACAAAATTTCCCCCAAAACGTAGTGGTTTCCAACAACACATTTATTATTTTACAATTTCTGTGGATCAAAAATCCTAAGGATGGCTTAATAGAGTCCTCAATTTAAGGGTCTCTCAAATAGTTACTGAGCCAAGGTGTTAGCCAGGGCCATAGAGACAGAAAAAAGCTTGAATAGGGAAACATCTGCTTCCAAGTTCACTTCCAATAGGGGTAGGATTCAGTTCCATAAAGGCAATTGGTCTAAAAACTTGCTCTCCTGCCACCAGTTGGCCAGAAGCCACACTTAATCCCTTGTCATGTGTACCTCTTCAACTTGACTCATCAGAGCAGGCACAGAGGAGAACAAGGAGGAGAATGCCATAAAATAGAAGATACAATTTTTTAATAACCTAATCTAAGGAGTTAGATTTTTGCTATATTCTAATCATTAGAAGCAATCACTGGGTTCTGCTCGCAAATGAAAGGGAAGGATTTCACAATGGTTTGGATACCAAAATGCTGGTATCTTTGGGAGACATTTTGGAAGGATACCTGTTACACTATGAAAACATTTTTTAGATTAATGTGAATCATAGTACTATGCCATGCTTAAAACATTTTTTCAGCAAAAAATATTTTCGCTTATTTAAAAAAATGAATGGGTTTAACAAAACAATTAAATGGATGATTGCTAACACAGTGTTTTTCAAAGAAATAGATGTGGACATTTTCTTATAATATGGGAGGTAGATGGGAGATTATACATTTTTTTTTCCTGAGTAATGTATGTGTTATCTACCATATAAGTAGAAAATTGCTGATATCACTACCAATATACCTGTAATCATTTGCTCAGAATGACATAATTTGTCAAGATTTCAGAATTTCCCAGAGCTTTAACTTTCTAATTCTGTTATATTCTAAAATTTCATCCTTGAATTTTAGGGCATTAAAGTGGCTTTTTAAAATAAGAATGATGATATTTATCCTGTACTTCCAATATTTTAATTTATTTTCCCAACACCCATTCAGTAACATGCCCCCACCCCCAGCACAGTTTTAAATACTTTCGAGTGAATGTACCATGTGTTTAGAAATTTTTTTCAGAGTATTTTATTGTATATAACTATCTAATGAAAGCACATTCCAAATTATTACTTATGGCTGTAATTGGCTTTGATTCCTCTTTAGGGCTTGCTCAGGGCAGCCAACTAAGCAGAAGAATATAAACTTGGATTTGCATCTTATTTCTTGCTTCATTAATTTCATTAACTTCCAAACTGATGAATTCTTTGAATTAAAATGTCATTTACATTTAATACCCAAAATCACTTTCTTTGCATTTAAACCTTTTAATTCTATTTTTGAATTCTCGTTCTAAATTGTGTTTGTCAAAGTCTTAATTAGATTTATGTCATAGGGATATAGAACTGAGCTGAACAGTAACAAGCTTAAATGAGAAGATTTTCTTTATAAGGACTTGTGAAATGGCTGAAAATATGTATTATGCAACATAGATTTTGTATCCTGTGTAACTAAGGGTATGTGTCTAAGATGGGTGGATGGTGTATATAGGTAACTATTGATTTATACATAAAGATCAAATCTGGACACCTGGAAAAGAGACCTTTCTTTTTTCCAACAAGTACAGACTGTGTGGGATTTGTATGGAGTCTCATTTAGTAAGAGAAGATTTTATTTTGCTGTTTACTTACAACAGTGACAAATGGTGGCCAGAAGGAAAAGCAAAGTATGTAATCAATCTTAACACCTTTGTGTTTTTCTGAGAGAAAAATAAGAAAGAAAAAAAAGAAAGAAACTAAAGGAGGACAAAGCAAAGGGTATACTTTGAGAGTAAAAGAGAGGGAAAAAAAAAATCTGTCTCTTGTTTCTGCTGTTAATGATGATGATGGTGATGGTGATAATGACATCAGTGAGAATATAAACAATGAAAACTGTCATTCCTAATCTTTAAAAGGACACTAAAAATTAGGTATTATCATCATAGTCTCATAGGTGATGATATTTGAGGTTTATGGAGGACAAAATTTGGCCTAAATTGACACTTCTGAAAAATGATGAACAATATTCAAATCCAGTTGAATCTTTTTGAAGTCTGGGGACTTCCTTGACTTCCTGCCACTCATCCTGAAGACACTCCCGGCCAGTGGTAGTCACATGTGGTTCAATTATTTATTTTCTGTACCTACAATTATATAGAAAATCCAATTCCTAAAATTTTTCCTGAAAAGTAGTTGGAAATTATCTTTTTACTCTTAAAAAAAAGTATTTGATGTTTTAAAGCACAAATATAAGTCTACAATAGTGTGGACATATTCAAAAAAGCTGAAACATACAATGAACATTCAAAGCATAGCAAATTTTATCTCATTCAAAAAAGATAAACTAAATAGCAAACCATAATATGCAGCTCCTATCACCTGACTAAAATTCCAAGTCTCAACAAAATTCATAAAAGTATGAATAGGCTTATTTAAACAAAGACCACACATCCCAGCTCAGACCCTTTTACTGGCTTTATTATGATTTTAACATGTTATGTTTCAATTCTTGCCAAGAGAAGACAGTAAGAGCATGAGATTTTAGTCACACAAACATGGGACAAAACCTAGGTTTGCTGGTAGCCATGTGACTTTATATTTAACTGTGTAATACTCTATTTTCTTATAGAAAGAGATTAGCTGGAATGGATGTCATAGTGTTATTGTGCACAGTGGATGCATAATGTGCTGTATGAAAGGACATTATATTATCATCCTCAATATCAATGTTAATAGAGCACCAGCCTTAGTTTAGAATATGACCAGATGAAATTGCTTTTTGGTGGTTCTCTTTCATTTACTGAACTTTATTTGAAATCAAATCATTTGCCTTGTTCTTTGCTAGGCACTGATATAGAAAGGGAATAAAATGCACCCTTTCTTCCCTGAACCCCATTCCTTTGTCATCCTTATTCCCAAACTTCCTGCTGGCTTGAAAGTGAACTGGGGCTTAACAAGAGCTCAGAATATCCAAGGACTGTTGGAGATTAAGACCATTTCTTTTTCTTCTCCTTCTTAGAGTCTAAAAACTTTAAAATGGGGATGGACATGAGCCTATTTAAAAAAAATCATTCTGCCAGGGCTCCTGGGTGGCTCAGTGGGTTAAAGCTTATGCCTTTGGCTCAGGTCATGATCCCAGGGTCCTGGGATCAAGTCCCACATCAGGCTCTCTGCTCAGCGGGGAGCCTGCTTCCTCCCCTCTCTCTCTGCCTGCCTCTCTGCCTACTTGTGATCTCGGTCTGTCAAATAAATAAATAAAATCTTTAAAAAAAATCATTCTGCCTGCTATTAATGAGAAGTGGGACACAGTGCCTATGGATGCATATATCAGTAAAGACTCCAAGGCAGGAGTCCAAGGAAAACATTACAGTAGGTTTGGCAAAGTCAGTGGCAGGTGGAGATGGAGAGAAGGTGATGCACATGAGGTAGAGAAGCAAGGCAACACTGTCAGATCTAATAGATTATATATATGAGCACAGGTAGAAGGAAGAAAATGAGGACAAATTAATACTGAATCAGGGAAGAGGGACTAAAGTTAAATCAGCTTTGTGTGGGAAAACCAAGAGATCAGTTTAGGACATGCTTAATTTTAGATATTTATGATATTATCAAAACACAGATGTCACTCCGACTAGAAGAATGGGGAATTCCTAATGAGAGGTTTACATTGAGATATAAATTTTGGAATTTTTATTAGGCAGATGAGTTAAAAATCAGTGAAAAAAATAAGAGGCATTTTACCGCACCTTCAGAAAAGTCAGCATGTCAAGGTCAGATAAAGAAGAGGGTAATGTGTGGAAGATGCCTAGCAGAATGCCTAGTGTATATTTAAATGTAAATGAAAGTTATTTAATAGTAATAATTGAGAATTCTATTTGTGCTCAGATATCCATACAAGATGAATATTATGCTAAAAAGTGAAGCAGCTACATGTATCTCATATATTTTAACCATTTGTATTACCCGCACTGGGTTATAGTTATGTTTGTAGAGTACATTAATGATTCCATTGATCTACTAATTAAGCTTTTTTTCCATTGATCTTCTAATTAAGTTTTGACTTATATTAATTTTTCCATCTTTTATTTCCTAGAGATTGGTTACTTGCACTTTGTACTACTTTTACTACCTACACGACAATAGAGTTTTCTGAGCCAAATACTTTTCTTTGTGATTTTGCTGAGCAAGAGAAGGCAGAGAACATTGCAATGATGATAAGAAATATATGGGGTGACCTTCCCTTTCCTCCTTCCTCTGGTCTCCTGATTTCCAGCCTTCTGAATGCTTTCATTTGGAATGTAAATCTGCTTTTCAACAAAGACAACTTTGATTAAGTTCTGTAAGTTCTTGAGTGAAATTTCAGCTAACTCTCAAGATCTTTGGTAACTTTTTACATTATTTAGTTTTTCAGCTATCTTCAGCCTTACTAAAAGCAAAATCCTTACAAATCATGCATTTTTCTGGAAGGGATATTGTATGTTGTTTTCTCTTCATTTTTGTACCTACATTTTAAATCTAGGTGCTTCCCCCTACCCTGCATTTTTTTAAGATAAAGAATATTTAGAAGAAGAGTATTTATTTTGCTAAGTCTGTGAATGGAGAAACAATTGATGTTCAGAATTGTATTCTTGTCCATAATTTTGAGATCTATTCATTATTGTCCTATTTAAAGATATTTCTGTCATATTTTAAATTGCATGACTGACAGAGTAACTTGGATGTAACAGAATTTTCCAATCCTGAATATAGATGACATGGAGCACTTGCTCAGAGGTCTTAGAACACAGATGTCTAAGCTGTTATCTTGGGCCAAATCCTCACTTATTTTGCCAAAAACACATATCAATTAAATGGAGTCAGAACTTTCTGCAATATTACATTCACATTCTGGCTCACTGAATACATCAACATTAACATTTTTGGTTTGGTTTTTATTTTTTCCTTTGAATTATCTAGGCATGTTGTCACTCACTGTTTTTTGTTTGTTTGTTTGTTTATATTGATTTTATGTATCTTTTAAAACTAACACAACTTTTTCATACATCCCAGAGTTTATTTTAGTCCACCATTAAATAAACATAAAATTTGAAAATAAAAACCTTAAGTTATAATAATGCACTATTAGTTTTAGAGAAAACAAGGGATGGTAGAAAGAATATCTTTACCCAAGCCATACTGAAATTTTTTTTAATTATTTTTATTATTATGTTCAATTAGCCAGAAAATAGTACTATAATTAGTTTTTGATGTAATGTTCAACTATTCATTAATTGCATATAACACCCAGTGCTCATCACCATACGTGCCCTCCTTAATACCCATCACCTGATTACCCTATTCCTCTATGCCTCGGCCTTCTGTAACCCTCAGTTTGGTTCCTGGAGTCCAGAGTCTCTCATGGTTTGTTGCCCTCTCTGATTTCTTCTCATTCAGTTTTCCCTCTCTTCCCCTATAGTCCTCCGTGCTATTCCTTATGTTCCACATACAAGTAAAACCATGTGATAACTGTCTTTCTCTGCTTGACTTATTTCACTTAGCATAATTCCTTCCAGTTCCATCCATATTGATACAAATGTTGGGTATTCATACTTTCTGATGGCTGATGGTTCCCATTGGATATATGAACCACATCTTCTTTATTCCTCTATTGAAGGGCATCTCGGTTTCTTTCACAGTTTGGCTATTTGGACATTGCTACCATGAACGTTGGGGTGCATGTGCCTCTTCTTTTCACTACATCTGTATCTAGTAGTGCAATTGCTGGGTCATAGGATAGCTCTATTTTTAACATCTTGAGGAACATCCACACTGTTTTCCAGAGTGGTTGTACCAATTTGCATTCCCACCACAGTGTAAGAGGGGCCCTCTTTCTCCACATCCCTGCCAACATGAGTTGTTTCCTTTCTTGTTAATTTTTGTCATTCTAGCTGGCATAAGGGAGTATCTCATTGTGGTTTTGATTTGTATTTCCCTGATGGCTAGTGATGGTAAATATTTTCTCATGTGTCTGTTAGTTATTTGTATGTCTTCTTTGGAGAAGTGTCCATTCATGTCTTCTGTCCATTTATTGATGGGATTATTTGTTTTTTGGGTGTTAAGTTTGAGAAGTTCTTTACAGATCTTGGATACCAGCCTTTTATCCATTATGTCATTTGCTAATATCTTCTTTCATTCCGTGGGTTGCCTCCTAGTCTTGTTGACTGTTTCCTTTGCTGTGCAGAAGATTTTTGTCTTGATGAAGTCCCGATAGTTCATTTTTGCTTTTGTTTCCCTTGCCACTAGAGACATACCTTTTTTTTTTTTTTTTTAAGATTTTATTTATTTATTGACAGAAATCACAAGCAGGCAGAGAGGCAGTCAGAGAGAGAGGAGGAAGCAGGCAGAGAGCTGCTCTCTGCTGAGCAGAGAGCCCGACTTGGGGCTTGATCCCAGGACCCTGGGATCATGACCTGAGCCAAAGGCAGAAGCTTTAACCCACTGAGCCACCCAGGCACCCCTAGAGACATGTCTTGAAAGACGTTGCTGTGGCCAGTGTCAAAGAGGTTACTGCCGCTGACTGACTACTGTCTTACATTTAGGTCTTCCATCCATTTTGAGTTTATCTTTGTATGTGGTGTAAAATAATGCTCCAGTTTCATTCTTCTGCATGTGGCTGTCCAACTTTCCTAGCACGATTTATTGAGGAGCCTGTCTTTTTTCCATTGGATATTCTTTCCTAATTTGTTGAAGATTATTTGACCAGAGGGTTGTGGGTCCATTTCTGTTTTTGTGTCTGTTTTTTGTGCCAATACCATGCTGTCTTGATGATCACAGTTTTGTAATAGAGCTTAAAGTTAAGCATTGTGATGCCCCCAGCTTTGGTTTTCTTTTTCAGCAGTCCCCCTGGCAATTTGGGGTCTTTCCTGGTTCCATACAAATTTTAGAATTGTTTGTTCCAGCTCTATGAAAAATGTCAATGGTATTTTGATAGGGATTGCACTGAAAGTGTAGATTGCCCTGGGCAGCATAGACATTTTCACAATATTTATTTGAACTGGTTTTGTGTTTTTTCTTTGCATAATTTGGTCAGTGATTTGATTCAAGGAGCAAATGATGAGATGGATATTAAAGTCCAGACATTGCAGAATAGAAAGCTAGTGACACTTATTATAGGATGGTAAAATATTTGGCACACTGTCATCTAATGTACCTTTGAAAGCAAACCACATTAACAAGGGAACCAAAAAAAAAAAAAAGAATCAAAACATTAAGTTAGGTGGCTTCTCTCTGTCAATATGGACAGTAGGACAGTACTGCAGGCCCCACTCATTCAAATTCTTGTTTTCTTTTTTGGTACAAATTTTCAGTTGACCTAGCATAATTTAGTAGATCACCATTTCTCCTATAACAGTACAGTGTCACCATGTATTACATCAAGGGACTGCATATGTATAGGTTTGCTAGATGTTCCCTTTTGTGTCCCATTGCTTTGTAAGTGTATTTTATTGCCAATACTACAATCTTAATTATTGTAGCTTTGTAAGTTTTTTTTTAATATGGTAGTGTTTTAAGATTGTTATATTATATTAGGTTTATCAATTTCCATATAAACATTAGATTCAGATTCTTAACTTCCAGAATTCAGTCACTCATTCATTCATAAATTTTATAAAAGACTTTTTCTAGACATTTTAACAGAATAAAGAATTGCTCTTCTGTTTCTACTTTCCTCAGATTCTAGAAAATCATACATGGGTCTAGAATTTTTATTAAAATTCTTCATTGAGTCCACAGTAGCCAAACTGTGGAAGGACCTGAGATGTCCTTCAACAGATGAATGGATAAAGAAGATATGGTTCATATATACAATGGAATATTACTCAGTCACCAGAAAGGATGAATACCTACCATTTACATCAACATGGATGGAACTGGAGGGGATTATGCTAAGTGAAATAAGTCAAAGACAATTGTGATATGGTTTCATTCATATTTGGAATATAAGAAACAGTACAGAGGATCATAAGGGAAGGGAGGAAAAGCTTAATGGGAACAAATCAGAGAGGGAGACAAACCATGAGAGACTTCTAACTATAGGAAACAGACAAAGGGTTGTTGAAGGGGAGGTTGGTGGGGGGATGAGGTAATTGGGTGATGGGCATTAAGAGGTCATGTGATATGATGAACAACTGGGTGTTATATGCAAGTACTTGCTCTTCTCACACAGAAATACAAAATTATAAATCTGTATTGTTTTATATGCTAATTTTGTCTTAATTATTATAATAGCACTACACATGTAGTGAAATAAATTGACTTATTTTTTAATGTTAAACCAAACTTACATTTCTGGAATAAGTCTAAATTATTTGTTATGTTTTATCTTTCATATGTATTGCTGGATTTGATTTGCTAATACTTTGTGATTTTTCTATCTATGCTCTTGCAAAAGATTGATCTCTAGGTTTTTTGTTAATATTTTTGTCAAATTTTGATATCAAGGTTATACCACTTCCATAAAATGAGTTAAGGAGTTTGATAGTGTTCCTGCATCTTTTATTCTCTCTACAGTTTGTATTAGATTGGTATTCTTTTTCTTTCTTTTTGTGTGTGTGTAAGGAATTCATAAATGAAGCCATTGGGTTGTGGAGTTTCTTTGTAGAATGGTTTTAATAACAAATGAAATTTCTTTAATTGATGTAAAATATTCAGTTGTTTTATTTCTTTTGTGTCTATTTCAGTTTTTTTAATTGTAAATTTCACCTAAATTTTCAGATAGAATTACTTTAAGCTGAATAAGTTTTAAATTTGGGGGGAATCTCCCATTTTCTGTTCCTCAAATGGACCTTTTGCTCTCTCTCTTTTCTCCTTTACTTGTCTTCCTAGGGACTTATCCATGTTATTGCTAATTATGAAGAACAAACTTTCAACCTTGTTAATTTTCCTTATTGTGTGTTGTATTATATTGCATCAATTCCTTCTTTGAGTTGCTTTATTTCTTTTATCCCACCTCCTTTTGATTTAAATTGATGTTCTTTTATAATTTGAGATGGCCACTCATTTCTTTGATTGTCAACCTTTTTTCTTCTCTAACATTTAATTTAAGACAAAAAGTTTCTTTAAAAATGGCTTTATCTCACACATTTTGATATGTACATTATACAGAAAGGGATGTTCCTGAATTCTCTGCAATAAATTGTGGTGACTTTGTACATCACTGAATCACTTCCCTGGAACAATAGTGGCTTGTGTGCTAAATGGAACTCAAGCACTAGACTTGTAGCTGTATGTTAACAATCCAGAAAGATATACTGTGACTGTACATTCTCATTAAAATAAATACAACAGGGACACAGGCTCTCTGCTCAGCGGGGAGCCTGCTTCCCCCTCTTTCTCTGCCTGCCTCTCTGTCTACTTGTGATCTCTGTCAAATAAATAAATAAAATCCTAATAAAAAATAAAATAAAACAATAAAATAAAATAAATACAACAATGTGCTGTCAGCCAGAGACTAGAAAAGGGACTTGCAAACATTTGTTCAGCAGAACCAAGATGTATAAGGGGGACTTAGAAAGCCAGAAGACAGATTCCTGACAGATGTGGGCCTTATAGGTAGTCATGCTCACCAATCCTAGCCATGGGAAACCCTGGTGAGGCTAAGGTCCAGGGTAGAGACTGGACATCATTTGCACCAAGTGCCTTATGTGACAAAACTTCAGCCATCTCCCAGTTTATCTCTGCATGTCTGAGTTTGAGTGTTAATACACACAGAAAGATGCTTTGGTACATGATTTGTTTGTGACAAAGAAGTACCCATTGTCTTCTTTCCTTCACAGTCTCTTTTTCCTCTTGGATGTGTGCATGTTAGGATAGGAGATGGATTGGTTTTAGGACAGGGATGGAATGAAATGCTAGGGTGAATGTACAGTATAAATTTATCATGAAGTTAGTAAAGCTTAAGGGCTTTAAGTTAAGAGAGAGTTCTAGCAATATATTTATATGATCATTTGTTTTGGGGAATTTTTTTTTAAAAGGAAGATATTTTAATCACAATCAGTTTTAAAAGCTTACAAACATCACTATCACACACACAAAAAAATTATTGACTTCCTAACTTACCATGTATATATATATATATATATTTTTTTTTTTTTTTTAATATTTGACTTCATACTCTAAATTTGTCCCTGCTAAGGTATTTGATTTCCTAGAAGCTATGATTTCTCCATCCAAGAAAGTTTCATGTTAAGATCCAAGCAGAATTTCAAACACTTCATTAAGAGAGGATGATATAGTTTTATGTAAATTATGAGTAATATCTTTGCATATGCAGTGTCTTTAGCCAGGGCCCTGCCAAGATTAGCAAGAGAGAAAGTGAAACAGATTAACATTTATTAACATTTTTATGTTCCTCAGTATTTTCCTTGCCCACTTCCACCCTCAATAAAGCAGCTTTACATACACAGTAGCCACTTTCCACCCCCTGCACACACACACAAACACACACAAGCCCTGAAAGTAATCCTTAAACATAATAGATTTGGGGACTTCAAGATTGTCCTCTTGTTATTGTCTCCATTGCTATTCCTTTAATAGTTCTCCATTGACACTTGTACATACAGTAAAGCAGGATGGCATTTGCTTAGGGAAATCAAATGCACACTTTATTAAATTTTAGAACTAACACAATGGGGGATTCACTAATCTGAACCTCTTCCTTTTGGCCTAAAGTGTGAGAGGCTGGCTGAAAATCCATTACAAGCTTATCTTCTATGTGATTTTGTCTTTATATGGCCATTTCTCTATTTTATCTTTCTAAGTCACATTGGGATAATGATGAGGTTTGTCAGATACCTGGTTACCATGTACCCCTGCCAAGTCTGTTCTCTTCTTATACCTTCTCAGGGGGATAGTGGTATGATTGTAGGAATAAAGCACACAGGGATTTCAGATTTTGTAAAGGTAAGCGAGCAAATATTAACATGTACAGTCATTAATAAGCATGCAAGTTGAATGTGTGCTATTACATGTAATCTTAAAATCCATGGAAAATTTTTCAGTACTAGCAAAAGATACTCAGTCAATTTCCAACTCCCCCCACCCAAAAATAAAGCAGGGGAGAAGAAATATGTGAATATAAGACATGCAAGCTGGGAGCTATGGAAAGAGATTTTAAAGACAAGCTTTCAAAGTGAGAAATGAGGGAGGTATTGCGAATGGGAGGTCTGTCAAAGACAGAGAAAAATAAAAAGAAATTTAAAAACCATTGCTTTGGACTATTTGTCACCTTCATGCTGTTTCAAGGAGTGCAAGTCATATAAAGAGCTTGAATTATTTTGAATTTGTTCTGTTCTCATGGGCTGTGTCATTTTAACTGCAACACTGCCCTGGGTCTGAACTGTGTGGGTCAGGGCTATAGCAGTATTTGTATGCATTAAATTTGTAACTTCCCCATGAATCAGAGGAAATTTGTCCTGTGATATACTATTAGGTTTTCAAAGGGTACTTCTGTTTACTGCTTATCTTAGTAGTGCACTTATTAACTTCTATATGTTTCCAATTTTCCCACAAGTCCTTTTACACACACATTTAATAAAATTAACCCTTACATACTCAGGTTTTATTTCTAGAAATTTTTTTTTTTTGCAATAATACATAATAGGCAGGGTTACTCTTACTCTGGAACTTATATTCTAATGTTGTTTGTAATATTTCTAAAAATGGAGATTTTTTTTTAAAGTTTTATTTATTTGAGAGACAGAGAGCACGAGTGGGGTAAGGGGCAGAGGGAGAAGCAGATCCCTCCGCTGAGCAGGGAACCCCATGGGGGACTTGATCCCAGTCCCCCCTTAATCCCATGATCTGGGATCATGAACTGAGCTGAAGACAGATGCCCCATCAACTGAGCCACCCAGGTGTCCCTAAAATGGAGATTTTTATTCATTGGTTACTCCAGCAACTGAGGCAGTCAAAAGTACATTGAGACTGCTGTGATGGAGAGGCCCCATGTTAGTGCTGTAGTACACTTTCCCTGCTCTATGTTCATGATCACATAGCCAGAGAATGCTCTTAGGCAGAGTTTGGAAAGCCAACAGCATGAAGGGGAATTACCTAAAGGTGGCCTTTAGAATAAGGCCAGAGAATATGGTTATAGTACCAAGTGTCGGCTAATCATCTGGATCTCAGTTCCCAAATGTCTGACTGAAAGATCACTTTGAGTGATTTTGCTTACATAGTTTCTGTGATGTATGTGTAGGATTTTGAAACTTGTTATTATTCTGAACTTCATGCTGGATCAGAGCCAAAAGAGAAAATATTACTGGCTGTAGATATGAACTTGACCTTCATCACAAATGAGAAAATACATAAATAATAACAGCCACAAGAGGCTTGTGTAAAATACAAATACGACCTCCTCTTGTTGTGACCTGGACAGACAAAATATAAGGAGTATACCCAAACAGTAAGATTACAGAAACTTCTTTCCACTGAGTGGAAAGAAGGGGCTAAGATCAACCTATCTCAGATACCTGATTTTCTTATATCTGCCTACCTTTATGCTTACAGATGATTTTTTTTTTTTCCAAATAAGGACCAAGTTCTTCCTGGGAAGGAGGATAAATATATGCTGGGGAAGAGTACAAGAGATTCCTAAGGAGGAGACATTGCTGGGTAGAGCTATCCCAAAGTTATCACAGAATTATCAAGAATTGCCAAAAAAGGTTACAAACCTCATGCTGATCTTTTGTTCTTTTCCTTTTGATTTTTGACTATACTGATAAAACTTAATGAAAACAACACAAATCACTGTACTGCAATCCCCTAGCACCAGAAATAAAGAAAAACCATGTCCCCAGCCAGAGGACATAATGTCATTACCCATGATCTCATAGGTGTAGAGGTAGTCAGCACACACTAATTTTTGGGAGAAGACAGTACCTTCAACAGCTTATGGGTCCTAGAAGATTGGACAATTCTTCTGAAAGAGGAGAGAGGGGCACCATTTCCATTACAGGTTCCCAGTGAGTACAGCAGTGATGGCTTTGTTACAGAGTACCCTGAATGTGCCAAGATTCCACTAAAAACAAAATCCAGTAATTTTCCTTTGGTACAGTTGAATGGAGCTAAGGTTCTGATTCATTGGCTGTAGATAATGCCCAGATGTTTGAGTTTTCACTTTATCCCAGCAAATAAGACTAATAATTCAACATTCAGACAAGCATTTACATTATTATAACAAAATGGTAAACCTTCCAAGAATGTGTTGGACTGCCTGGTAGTTATCTCTGGGATTTCTCACGATATGACACATGGAAAAAAAAAATAAAGAAAAGAAAAGAAACCTAAGAAAATGAGTCCAAGATATTCTTCTAACTTTAGTATTTTTCAAACCCAATGGTAATACTGTCTTTTAATGTAGATAACTCAAATATTACAGTGCTTCATACACATCAACAGAGTTAAATACAGCAATGGTTTCCTTGTGATTATTTCTAGTCACCAGGTATTTCTTACTTTGATTTTACCACCTTTTTTTTTACTTTGTTCTTCAAAGAATTCAGCTAACCCTGACATTGAACAACTTTTCTTTTGCATTATACAGATACATTATAGGTAGCTTGAAACAAATTATTGGTTGGTCTTGCCTTTTAATTTTTTTTTTTTATTAACATATGATGCATTATTAGCCCCAGGGGTACAGGTCTGTGAAACGCCAGGTTTACACACATCACAGCACTCACCATAGCACATACACTCCCCAATGTCCATAACTCAACCACCCTCTCCCTCCCCCCTCCCCCCAGCAACCCTCAGTCTGTTTTGTGAGATTAAGAGTCTCTTATGGTTTGTCTCCCTCCGGATCCCATCTTGTTTCATTTTTTACTTCCCTACCCTCCAAACCCCCCACGTTGCCTCTCAAATTCTTCATATCAGGGAGATCATATAATAATTGCCTTTCTCTGATTGACTTATTTTGCTCAGCATAATACTCTCTAGTTCCATCCACATCATTGCAAATGGCAAGATTTCACTTCTTTTGATGGCTGCATAGTATTCCATTGTATACATATATACCACATCTTCTTTATCCATTCATCTGTTGATGGACATCTGGGTTCTTTCCGTAGTTTGGCTATTGTGGACACTGCTGCTATGAACATTCAGGTGCATGTGCCCCTTTGGGTCACTACATTTGTATCTTTAGGGTAAATGTCCAGTAGTGCGATTGTTGGGTTGTAGGGTAGCTGTATTTTCAACTTTTTTGAGGAACCTCCATGCTGTTTTTCAGAGTGGTTGCACCAGCTTGCATTCCCACCAACAATGTAGGAGGGTTCCCCTTTCTCCATATCCTTGCCAGCATCTGTCATTTCCTGACTTGTTCATTTTAGCCATTTTGACTGGTGTGAGGTGGTGTCTCATTGTGGTTTTGATGTGTATTTCCCTGATGCCAAGTGATGTGGAGCACTTTTTCATGTGTCTGTTGGCCATCTGGATGTCTTCTTTGTAGAAATATCTGTTCATGTCCTCTGCCCATTTCTTGATTGGATTA